>JAIPRL010000381.1:63009-90230 GCA_025469235.1 Pemphigus obesinymphae
TATCGTAAATTTAATTGAAATTTCTTTCTCTATGGCCATATAAATTTATTACTACACTCATATTAACTTACTCAATTAGGAAAAAATTTATTCATTTTTTTGTATATGTACTTATGCAAATATAAGTATGAATACATTTTTTTTGCATTTACCAAAATTGAAAAACCTGCGGGGTCCACACCCGTCCTGTCCAATTTTTTTTCAAATAAATTAAAAACTTAAAACTTAAATTTTAATTCAAAATAATCTTTTATAATACATATGTGTATTTGGTACCTATTTTCATTTCTTTCTATCGTAAATTTAATTGAAATTTCTTTCTCTATGTCCATATAAATTTATTACTACACTCATATTAACTTACTCAATTAGGAAAAAATTTATTCATTTTTTTGTATATGTACTTATGCAAAAATAAGTATGAATAAATTTTTTTTGCATTTACCTAAATTGAAAAACCTGCGGGGTCCACACCCGTCCTGTCCAATTTTTTTTCAATTACATTTTGAACTTAAAACTTAAATGAAATTAAACTTATATAATACACATGTGTGTTTGGTACCTATTTTCATTTCTCTCTTTGGTAAATTTAATTAAAATTTCATTCTCTATGGGCATATAAATTTATTACTACACTCATATTAACTTACCCAATTAGGAAAAAATTTATTCATTTTTTTGTATATGTACCTATGCAAATATAAGTGTGAATAAAATTTTTTTGCATTTACCAAAATTGAAAAACCTTCGGGGTCCACACCCGTCCTGTCCAATTTTTTTTCAAATAAATTTAAAACTTAAAACTTAAATTTTAATTCAAAATAATCTTTTATAATACACATGTGTATTTGGTACCTATTTTCATTTCTTTCTATCGTAAATTTAATTGAAATTTCTTTCTCTATGGCCATATAAATTTATTACTACACTCATATTAACTTACTCAATTAGGAAAAAATTTATTCATTTTTTTGTATATGTACTTATGCAAATATAAGTGTGAATAAAATTTTTTTGCATTTACCTAAATTGAAAAACCTGCGGGGTCCACACCCGTCCTGTCCAATTTTTTTACAATTACATTTATAACTTAAATTTTAAACGAAAATGTAGGTATATATTACATATGCGTATTAGCAACCTATTTTTAGTTTGCTCTTTATTAAATTTAATTGAAATTTCATTTCTTATGGTTATAATTTCATGTCATTCTTACACTCCTATTAAATTACCATAGTGGTTAAAAATGTATTCATTCATTTTTACTATAAGTACTTATACTATTCGAATTAAAAATAATTTTTATTTTATCTACTCAAATACAATTTCTTGTGTGGGCCACTACCGTCCTGTCCAATTTTATTTCAATTAATTTTATAACTTAAATTTAAAAAATTAAATTTTTATTGTAAATGTTGATATATAATATATATGTGTATTATGCACCTATTTTAATTTCTTTCTTTAGTCAATTTCAAATATTCTCTCTCTATGGCCATATAGTTTTATTCCTACACTAATCCTAAATTACCTCAATATGAAACAATTTATTAATTTATTTAGTATATGTACTTAAACAAATTTAAATAAAAATAAATTTTTTTTGGATCTACCCAAATGCAATTCCCTGCGGGGTCCACTAACGTCCTGTCCAATTTTTTTTCAATCAAATTTATAACTTAAATTCACAAAATTAAATTTTAATCCAAACTACGTATATAATACAATTTTGTATTAGTTTCCTATTATAATTTCTCTCTTTAAGAAATTTAATTAAAATTTTTTCTCTGTAGGGATATAAAGTCATTCTACACTCATTCTAAATTACCTTAATAGGAAATATGTATTAATTTATTTAGTATAAGTATTTATAGAAATAGAATGAAAAATAAATTTTTTTTGGATCAACCCAAATTCATATCCCTGTGGGGTCTAGTAACGTGCTGTCCAATTTTTTTTCAATTACATTTATAACTTAAATTTTCGAAATTAAATTTTTATCGAAAATGTAGTTATATAATAAATATGTGTACCTATTATACACTTATTTTAATTTATTTCTTTAGTCAATTTAATTCAAATTTCTTTTTCTATGGCCATATAAAGTCATTCCTGCACTAATTCTAAATTACCTCAATAGGGAAAAGTGTATGAATTTATTTAATATAAGTACCTATACCAATCGAATTATAAATACATTTTTTTTGTATCTACCTAAATTCTTAACCCTACAGGATCCACTGATATCCTTTCTAATTTTTTTTAATTAAATTTGTAACTTAAATGTACAAAATTAAATTTTAATCCACTAATTAGGTATATAATACAATTTTGAATTAGGTACCTATTATAATTTGTCTCTTTAGTAAATTTAATTGAAATTTCTTTCTGTATGGTGATAGAAAGTCATTCTATATTCATCCTTATTACTTCAGTAGGGAAAAATGTATTCATTCATTTAATATAAGTACCTATACCAATCGAAATAAGAATACATTTTTTTTTGTTTCTACCCTAATCCAGATCTCTGCGGGGTTCCTAACGTTCTGTCCAATTTTTTTAAATTCAATTTCAAACATAAAGTTTCTAAATGAAATTTTAATTCAAAATATATAGATATATAATACAATTTTGTATTAGGTACCTATAATAATTTCTCTCTTTATTATATATTTAATTGAAATTTCTTTCTCTCTGGTTATAATATAATATCATTCTTACACAAATCCTAAATAACTTTAGTTGAGAAAAATTTATTTATTCATTTTTTAGTATAAGCACTTATACCAATCGAATTAAGAATACATTTTTTTTGTATCTACCCAAATTCAAATCCCTGCTAGGGCCACTAACGTCTTATTCAATTTTTTTAAAATTAAATTTGATGTAGGTACGTTGTAGATTAAATACTTGAATCCAGTGTCGTCATTTGTACCCATTGACATATCAACTATAGTTATATAGTATATATATATATATATATATATATATAGTATGTCAATGTTTGGACCACGCAGGGTATATACATTTGCGTGTAAGAACTAAATATTATAGGTAGTAATTTTAAATATTAGGCTGGTTTTTTTAATTTGGTTGGCCCGACATAACTTATATTTAGAAATAGTTGATGACCTTTTATTTTTTTGCTCGTTCCATGTTTTGTTTATAATTCCAGTGTAGGCTTGAGACTTGCATAAAAATATGTGTATTAAAAATAAAAATTGAAATGACGCCATAACTTGAATCGTACACCTGCCACTAGATTAAAGACGAAAAGAACTTCAAAAAAGAAAATTCAACGACGGTGGCTCAGCGGAGACCCACCCCAACCACCGCTTCACCTATAAGGTCCTATTTTCAAGTTTTCATCCGTTCGAAGTGGGAAAACAGGACGTAAAAACGGTTGTTGAATAAATGGGCAATACGGACGGGGGTTATAGAGAAAAAACATTCCTAAACATTTTATTATATTTGGGGATTAAGAATAATAGTACCGTCTTTACCTAACAAACGGCATTTATGTATTTTTCCACGTTATTGACGACATTTTTGAAATATAGCAATACAAAAAAGCACGAGCCAAGAGGGCGGGAGCGATCGCTCTATTGCCCTCTCCTCAAATCCGCCTCTGGCTGTACGTCTTTAGGCGTTGGAACTCAAATAAATTATTATACATATTATTGTACCTATCATGTAAGTGCCTATTTGTGTTCAAAGCTGTATAAAAATTAAAGTATCTACTTTAGTGAATAAAAGAAAGTTTACAAATTTTCCTCTTCTTATTATTAGTGTTTTTATTATTTACATAAGAATATAAGAGTTATATTATAATTTATAGTCTAAATATATTAACTCTCAGTGTGTTGAAGCACGTCAGCACGGTTTATTATTTTAAATAAATTATGGGTCAAATTCAGTATATACGGCTCGTGGGTAAAATATCTGGTGGTGTACAACAAAAAACCACGTATTAGTAACAAATAATACCTATATTAACAATATATTATATTATGTTATTTACTCTTAAAATGACGATATAAATTAGTAGGTACTGTAATAACGAACGTCATGTCATTCATTTTATTATGAACATACCTTATAATATTATAACATTCATATAAAACATATAATTCAATTTACCTTATGTCTGTATAACCGAGATAAGTAGGTAATATCCCGATAATGTCTGAAAATAGGTAGATAATAACTATATTAATATACCAAACGACAAACGCCGTTACGACATACGATCATGGAATATAGTTAGATAATATACGTATTTGCTCAAACTGATTGTGTGCGTTATGCTATGTAATTTACGCGGTGTGTTTTTTGCAGGAAAGGGAATAAAATAAGACTGCGCGTATGTAAACGCGTACGTGCATTTTTCAACGTGTGCGCAACGGACAGTACAGCGGTAGGTAGTAGTGACGGTGACAGTGATGGAATACCACGTAGGTAAAGCTATGGTTTCCTAAAAAAGCGGTGCCGTTATCTAGCGACCGTCATCTTACGGTTGTTAATAACGGCCGTCTTTACGGTGACCATGCTGTGGTTTCCTAAAAAGTAGTGCGACCGTATTCAACCGTAGTCACTCAGTACACACTCGAGCGTTAGGTCGTACAGTGGTGAAAAATGGACGATTTGGACATAGCATTATTAGTATGTTTGGATGATGAAGAGTCATCAGAAGACGAAAAAAATCGTTTGTAGGAAAGTGTCATGTTCAAAAATCGTAATACTGCAGAGGGTTTTGTTCCACAAATTTTGCTTCATCTGGGCTTGTCGATACTCTTTGCATTTGATGTTGTACAAAGCTTCATGATTTTTAACAAAATCAATTAATTGTTCATCATTTTCGCTTGTCCAAATCACGTTTCCACTCATTTTATTTATTAAATATGCACACCGCTACACGTGAAAAAACGTTAAACAACTGTTTATCACCGCTATGACGGCCGTCATGCAATTGACAGCACCGCTATTTGACGTTACGGTGACACTCAACGTTCTCTAGGAAACCAACGCCATCTGATTTGTATAGACAACGTTTTAGTGACGTCATCTACCGCTAAATTACGGCCGCTAGATAACAGCACCGCTCTCCTAGGAAACCATAACTTAACGGTCGCCGAGCAACAACCAACAATACAGCAGTGCGATGCGTGAAAATATTATGTACAATAATAATATTCTTAGGCCCGACAATAAATTAGTCCAGTGGCAAGGCTCGTGGTCTTTGAAAGTGGGAGGCCGATTAAAAACTATTCATTTATGTAAATGAATAGAATATGTACAATAATAACCGTGTACCAATTTAAAATGTATTTTATTAAACTAAAATATAAAAATACGTTTTACAAAAATCTAAATTTACAAAATAATAAAACTTATACGTTCTATGCCCAAAATTTAAGCGTATATCTTTCATTTCACTATACAGGTCTTCCGAGTTGTTTTATTTAAATTTTCTGAGAATATAATACCGAATTTATATCCACTATATTATAATAGTACAATATACACCGATAATAAAATAATGAATTAAATAATAATAGTAATAAAGAAATATAGAAATCATGGAAATATGTGCGCGCGTCACCGAACACGGTAAATACACAGAATAGATTAAATCAGAATGGACACTAAATGTAAACAAAAAAAAAGGCAGCCATCTTTCCATTTAGCAATTGTTATCAGCTACGTAATACGTTATGATAACATGGTCTGATTTTCAAAACAGTCTTTTGTTCGACGAATCTGGTACTTTTCTGTTTTTAATATTGTATTAAATTGTACAATTATTTATCTAATGTATTTACAATCTAATGTATTGTACAAATTAGATAATATACTGTTAAAAAAAGTGTTTATTTTTTAAAAAAAATTTACCTATACCAACAATAATTACCTATACTACAGCATATAACATAATATGTTATATATAAGTATTTTTTGATATAATAGTATATTATATATATAGATTTTCTTCTTCGACATCTCTTTATTCTATAATGACTATTATTTGAGGGCCCACCAGATATACAATAATATTATAAATTATACAACATTGAGTATGTGGTCACACTTATTGCTAAATAGGAATATGGCCCCCACGTTTCTCTGTGATAAGTATACTAACAATGTTAATGTCTCTTTGAATTAATGTCCGGGGCCTGGTAAATACATTTGTATATACCATAGAGTTATATAATAGGTATATCTAGAGAGCCTATATAATAAATTTTATTTATAAAGATTATTATCTAGGCTCTCTAGGTATACCATAATAGTAAATTCACGTTGATTTAATCCGTATTGTTCCGCAGTAAGTACACGTCATGCATGTCGGGCGATTATTCGTATCGCTCCGGCGGCCGCATTATTACTCCTATGGTTTTCTATTTTGATCGTATAGTTATGACGGGCGCTGTTCGTTACTCGATAACCGCGCAAATGAATTATAGGTACCTATTTCAACCGTGCTATTACCTACATATATTTTTAAACTCTGATTACCTTATAGTGTTTTCATAACAATGGAAAACAATTTTTACTTTCAATAATAATATTTTTTAAATGCCTTACAATGTAAATATAAATAATTGTTAATATTTAAATTAATGTCCAACCTGTTAATAAGTAATTTTCTATAATTTTAGAGGGGGGGGGGCGATTCATTACTATGAATTTAAATTCTATTATCTTTATTTTCAATGATTTTATTTTCCGGGCCTAATACTTTTCTGGATTATAATATTCGATAATTTATTTTCGGGAATTTTATTTTCTACTATTAAACATTCCAAATATTTATTTTCTGGGAAATAATGTGCTTCCCAAATCTTCCTTTTCGGCTATAAATACAGGTTGATCTTGTAGTACGATACGTGCTTCTTGATTATAAGCATCGCTTTGGTAAATATGCCATGGTTACAGATTTCGTTGGAATAACCATAACTGTGCAGTGCAAAAACCAGATCAATACTGAATTATGTATTTATTAATGACACGAGACGAGCCCAGAAAACAAATAAGAATAGTACATTATGTTGAATATTATACCTACAATAGACAGATAGAAACATTACTCAGTAGAAACTTGGCTATCCGCAACACAAAAGAGGTTAGCAAAAGCGAGCTTCATTGATGAACCGCGTTAGACGTATTATAGGAGAATTTGAGGCATAATTAAAAGGAGAATTTATATTTACATTTTAAAAGATCTTGAAAATAATAGTGGGTTTCATAGCTAATTTGAAAAAGTTAGGTTTATCATTAAATTGGAAAAAGAAATGTTTTATTTTGACAATATATTATATTATAGGAGTATACTCTAATTGTACTACGGTTATTATGGTTGAAAAATACAACATTATTACAATTTTAAAAGATTTTTGACTGTAATATATTTTCATTGACAGTTTCTGCCAAACTGTAAATATAGTAAAATTATCTTTATATTTTTATTTTTTTGTGTGCAAAATTATATTATATTTTTGCAGGTTATATCTATATAATAATATATATATATATATATGATTACAAATATGTACAATCGTGAAGTTGCGTCCTGCATATAAATTGTTATTTTTACGAATTTTCAGCAGGATATTGCATGCACGTTCAGCTACAGGTGGCAAATATTAGTAGCTAAACGAGCAACAGGTAAAACTAAACGAACAAACTACAGAAAATCCGGCATCGCTGTCAACGAAAATAATGCGAAAATTACGAATCTTATTTTTCGTATATGCCAATTTCTCCAATATTGACGTGTAGGTATGTCAAAAAAAATTTATAAAATACACTCTGTCAGAAATACATAAGTAACATAGTATAATAATACTTGCCGTCGTTAATCTCAAAACGTACGACTGTTATAATTTTTTAAGAACCTAATTGGGATCACGTGTTTTGAAGGACCAGTTCTCACAAACGTGAAAATAACACTTGAAGAACTTTCGGCCATGGCAAGTGGTGCCGAGTTATACTAAGTTCTAAGGACCAGATTGTTACGATTAGTTCAGGATAAATTTAACAGGAGTCTCCTATGGCTAATAATAACTTAGTATCAGTATAACTAGGTATCAAAGTGATTATTAAGAACAAACGCGCTCCTACATTATCGTACACTACACAGACCAAGCAGAGTTAAAATAAGGTAAAACGCAGTAAAAACTTGGTAGGTACCATGTGTAATATAAAAGAAAAAAAAAGAGCGAACAACGGTGGGGTGGTTGTGAGCGATGGTATTGATGGTAATAATTATAACTCAATTATATTACAACTCAATGCGGTCATTAACGAGTTAATAAGTTAATAGATAAGTTAAAAAGTTATGTTAATTTTAACTTTTTAACTGAACTTTTTTTTGGTTATATTAACATATATAACGAGTTACTTTTAATTAAAACTCAGTTAAGTTAATTTTGAAATAATTGATACATTTTTATTTCATATTGTGTCTATTGTCAAAATGGTTAAATAAAAATAAAGTTGTTTTTGTCATTTCCAATAATTATTATATTGTAAGAATTATTTATTTTTCGAAAATATAATAATAATCTCCCCGTAATATAAATTGAGGAATATATTAGATTTACCACCAATAAACAATATTTAGGTAGGTATATATTAAACAATATTTAGGTAGGTAATCATACATTTTTATGAACCTGTTTGTTGTTAATTTTAATAATAATTATTATCAACACATTGTAGTATTTTCAATAATATTATTTTAATGATTTAAAAAAATTTTAAATGCTTAACTTTAAAAAATAACAGTATTTCTAAAAAAAAATAATATTAATTAATTTTATCTGTATATCTTAAATGTTACATAGACTCGTATCAAAAAAAATTAACTTAACTTAAGTTAATAAGCTATATTTTAAACTTCATTTAACTTTTAACTTAACTTAATCATCAAAAAAAAAAAATAACTATTAACTTTAAACTTACACTATTTTCGATTCTGAGCGTAGCGAGGGAGCTAGTGGTTTTACAATGATGTTTATTTTTATTTTTCTGTAAACACTTTTTCTACCAGAAGGAGTGCTCCGATCTTTACTAGCTTATTCGGTTTCCGGTAGTAAATTGTATCTAGTTGATACTTTACAGATGTCATTTTTCGATTTTCTTAATAGTTTTTTAATGTGTAAGGAAAAACGACAAAAATACGATTTCGTCAAATCGAGGATTTTCATTTCTTCGTAATTTCGAAAATAATGACTTCAAAATCTTTAAATTTACATGGAATATTATTTATGTATTAAATATTATATTTTGTTAAAAAAAAAAAACGGGAACAAAATTTGCTTTTGTAGTTTTGTGCTATATTATAATACAATATAATTAGACTCAATAAATTAAATTTAATATAAAATATGTTATGCCTACTCATAATACATAATCTAAGATTATAACTTATATTTATGGACTATAACAAATTAAGTATGCTTAGTATATTTGGCCAAGTACCTATATAGGAGTGATAATTGGAACAGTACCCACAGGCCACAGTACCTAAAATTTGATCTAGTTCTCAAAATACGCCTATCATTTTTTGTTCAATTGTCCCCGTTATCTTTATTTAAATTATTGTATGCTGTAAAGTTATTCATTAATATTTTTGATATTAAATGGCTTAATAATGTTAAATTTTATTGTTTTATAATTTAAGTAATATGCATTATGAGTGCCTAAAAATTTTTTAATATTTATTTCATATTAAATAAAATTTCAGTTTTAAAATCATCCATCTCAAAACAACGGATAACATTTAAATGTATAATTCTAAAACCTACATAAGTTTAGATACTAAGTACACCTTGTTAAATACATTATTACATCGATTTAGAAAAGTTTTAGCTAAGCCAGCCTTAAACCAAATATATAAATTACCTTCCTATGTTATATGAACACTTCATAATTGATATAAATTGTCTGATAATGCACTCATATATTTAAAGGTACTGAATTATTTTTATTACATTTTTAATAGTAGGTAGTGTGGAATTTTTTTCTTTACATAGGTACCTATTAGATATATATTCAATCATAAGTTTGTTATGTATCTGTTACTATTGCACCAAAAAGTAATTATTAGTTTGTTGTACTAATTTTATCTATGAAATTAATTTACTTCAAGGTCTAATATATGGTAGGTACATATATTATATTTATATAGATACTTATAACATAATTATGTTTCTTTTTATAAGTTTAGTATATCAAATGTTAAATCAATTTAAAGGGTCTTCTAACACAAGGCAATTATATATAACATATTTAATATAAAACGGTCCATCAAAGTATGGCTTTATAATGTATACCTTTCAAAATGATGGATGTTTACATAGGTAGGTATATATATATATATTGCAAGAAATTTATATATAGTATTCCTTAATGTTTTATAATGATCATTTGTTTTAGTTAAACATCTAATAGGATATTCAGTTTAATGTGTTAAAAGTATTAAACCACGAGTGATTATATTTATATAGAAATAGATATATCATCATATATATTATGTTTCTTTTTATATAGTTTGTCGAATGTTCAATACATTAAAGGAATATTGTTATCTCAGATGATAATATTGTATATCTCCAATTATAGAAATTCTATTTAACGTAAAACGTTTCTTCAAAGTAGGTACCTATAAATGTATAAAATATATACCTACGGATGTACCTATACAAATTATAGTATTCGACAGTTTCTAAATTTGTTCAGTATATAATATTATTTGATATTTTATGATTATTATTTTAATTAAATGTTACTATTGTATAGATGATTTTTATATACCTACAACAATTAAATCAATGAGTTCTTACAATAGGTATTCTGTTACCTATAGTTTTCAAAAACCGAAATAAGCACTAAACTTCAAATAAAATATACTAAATGCGTGTTTGATAGTAACAGTTATGTAAGTACTTAAATTAAATTAAGCTATTCTAAATAAATACTATAATTTATAGTATAGAGAAGGTCACACTAAATGAAATTTTTTTATACGATTACTCTTTCGATATAATGTTAAACATGCTGAACAACATCATTAGTATTCATTCATTAGTAATTATGTATAGTACACCGAAACTGCGCTGAGAATCGTTTATTTCGAATGCAAAATATTCACTAAGAGTATCCTATCCGATAAGCGAAGTGTTTCCACCCCTACTGACAGCCGACGAGAGAAGTGCACTGTTTTTTTTTTCTATTAACTTAACCGAGTTGAAAAAAAAAACATTAACTTGCCCAGCATTGTTACAACTTAATATATATATATATATAACTTATATAATAACTGCACTTACGTTTTTGCCGTCTGTCTGTGATAAACAAAAACAAAAAAATAATAATAATAAAATAACAATGTACCTACTTAGTAGTGACTTAGTTTATATATGTGTAGGTATATGTTGTGGACAGGTAAATACAGATGTGAGTTCGAAGCTCGTCGTCAATAATTTATTATATCTTTGTAGACTTTGTTGTTTAATAAATATTTCATTACACTATATTATACGATTGTAAATGTATAACAACTACTTCATAACTATTCACAAAGAGACAACAATCTGTGGGTGCTCAAACACCGGAAATATGACCAACCGAGATTTTAATATCTCTCTATGGAGATCAAACGTACACAACAGCTACGGTTATAACTCGTAAAAGCTTACCGGCCGAATATATAAGTTAACAAAAAAAAAAAATTATTTTAAAAATATAATTTAATGCGAATATGTTTTCGCACACTGAATGCAGGCGAGAGAAGAAAAATGCGCGGTTCGCGGAAGCTCGAGTTTGAAGTGTACAATTATCATCAGGGGACTAGTTCTGAGAGATATCATCTTTGTCCAGTGTGATGCTGTCAACGCAACTCGAGACTTGCACGCATATAGATATGCCTGACTCCGGCGCGCACACTCAATATGTGATTAGAGAAGAGTTATAAAATGGTACAAAGCAAGCTCGAAATTCTTTCCCTTTATAACGATATACCTAATGATTATTGATTGTGCAGAGCATGTTATGTTGAATTAGATATGAATGAACTAGATTATTATAAAAAAAAATAAAAAAAAAAAAGAATAAAGACAATTTAAAACAACGAAGACCCGAGACAAATAAAACTTACCGATGGCCAGTGAAATGTATTGACAATATGCCTCCGATGATCTCTGGGCCAGAGATTTTAAAACGCATTTCTATCAGTCTTGTATTTCGGATATGATTGTGAATATTAGTTTTGTCGAGTTCGATACATATATGATATATAATATGGATTCCGAATGGACATCTGTATATTTTAAATTTTAATATAAAACTGTCACACTGTCTTGTATACTGCGCGGGCCGTTATTTTATATTGTCCTTTAGGTTTGTTTATTTCCGTGTATAAGTATGAAATTACAAAAACCATTTAATGCAATAATTGTAGCTTAACACAACGACGTAGGTACTTACATACAAAATATCTGCACAATTCTCTCGCGAGAGAGATTGGCTATTTACAGTAGGCGGTATTCATTTTGGTTTTTATTAACAGAGTAATTTACACAGACACACACGATTTTGAATTTTACCCGGTAGCAGTGTCAATTTAGGCTGTTGGCATATAGTTGCGCACATATAACTTATAATTCATGCACAGTAGGCATATACGTTTTTATACATATTATATACTATATTATGATATATGACAATTTTTTATATAAATAGGCTGAATATACTTCATATTGAATATTTTTTTGTATCTACTTCCTGTTATAGGATGTTTGTCAAAGTTTTAAAAAAATTATTAGAACATTAAAAACACATCACGCGGTAGATTTTGTATAAGACATTGGAAAAAAAGAATATATATATACATATTACGAGTATATAGTCATTAGAAAAAAAAAAGAAAATAATTTGAATATCCTTACAACCATTACAATATGTTATTATGTTATTTTTTCACCAGTGTTCAATATCAATAATAAATAATAATAATTATAAAAAAATTTTATGTTTAAACTTTGTTTTTCTTATATATATATTTAATTATCAAAATAATCAAGGAATGGTATACACTTTATCCGGTTAAGTAATTCATATAGTTCGTACTTCATATTATAGTTAAAGTTAATTAAAACACAGATTTAAATTATATCAGTTAAAGTGATTAATTTTTTTTTTATTGGGAATGCCAAAACAAAATATAATACTATACCTTGATAAAAATAAATATACCTAAAATACCTAATATTTATAGTAGACCAATAGTGAAAATAATTATAATAGTTATTTTCCTTATTTTTTAATATGAATTTGATAACCAAAGTATGAAAAAGTTTACTGAAAGTTGGCGTGTAATACTACAATACATTATATTTAGTTAAATTAATAAATTATTATTGTTATTATTTTATACAAAACTTATAAAAAAATTTGGTAAAAAGAAAATCACGCACTTAGAGAAAAACATTAACAGAAAATTAAATAATGTTCCAATAATACATTTTTGGTCCAGAAAAAAAACAATCTAAAATATGTAAAGATAGTAATGATTATACAATGTTGGTAAACGCGCGTTTTTAAAATGTTATTTAAAAATATTTTCTTTTACGTATTCATTTTCCGGACCAAAAATTTCCTTTAAACATATTTATTTAGAACATTATTTTACTTTCTAAAAATGATTTATGAACATAAATGTGTTTTATTTTGGTGTCTGGGTTTAAGTAATGGGAGTATTAAGAAGAGGGTGTCTTGCACGGTATTTGGACACCCTCCAAAGTGGGAAAATATAAAAGTAATAAGATTACGAAAAATATTATAAAAATGAATTTGAAATTGTAAATTTAATGAAATATAATATATAATATATATATAATATACTGAAACAAAATTATTTTAGATTATATAAACGGATAGTATCCAAAATAAATAAGGAAAAATATGTCATAAAAAGTCTATAATCAATATTTGTCTGTATGTGTATACTCATAAAGTGTATAAGTTATCATAATTTTTTTATTTTATTTCTTATTATTATCAAAATCATTATTTATCAATACATTTTATTTAGGATTCTTAATATTTTTGTTTTATTGTTCATTCTTTATCTTAACAAGTTAATTTGGTGTATTGCAGTAAACATTTCAAATTATTTAGTTAAAAATATGTCAGTATACCAAATATATTATTAAGTTAACTTTTATTTATTCAAAGTTGTTACAAAAAAATTCCCCAAAATGTTTAAATCATAAAAAATATGGTAAAAAAGCAAGTTTTTGCTTAATTAATTATTATAAGCAGGTATATTTTGTTATTATGATAAAAAAACACTTTGCAATGTAAAACATGTATAAACACCAATTAACACTTTGATTAGCTGAGTTTAATTAATGAAAATTGTTTTTTTTTTTTTTTTAAGTGTTCAGTTACTTGTAGAATTATTCATAGATATAAATAAAAATCCAATTTCTACAAAATAGTTTGTTTTTATTTAACAAATACGTATTTCGAAAACAATGTTTTCATGTTCAGTGTCAAACAA
Source organism: Pemphigus obesinymphae (assembly GCA_025469235.1). Lineage (NCBI taxonomy): Eukaryota > Metazoa > Arthropoda > Insecta > Hemiptera > Aphididae > Pemphigus > Pemphigus obesinymphae. Next base: position 77,579 of record JAIPRL010000381.1, read on the forward strand.
CTAAAAATATAAAAATTTATAAAGAAAGTTATTTTAAATACACGTAACATAAAAAAAAATGGATTAAACTGTTAAACTTAACTAAAATTAAAATAATAAAAAGTGTTATAACGTTAAATTAATTTTTGTTTTACAAGCAGCGGTTTTATATAGTTTAATTAATTTGTTAAATGTCTATATTTTGTTTTTCAGTAGTCAATCCGAAATTTTTTTTTGAAAATCTTAAAAGAAATGTAATGTTCAATGGAAGCTTATTATATAGTTTTCTTTGTATAAGCGGTACACTTATAATGTATATTATTTTCTAGTTTTATATTCTTATTCTAAGATAGAAGTGATACAACCCATTTCCGCTAAAACCGTTCCTTTCCTTTTTCCGTAAAATTAAAATATTGTATAGTATTACATAATATGTTAATATGATAATATTATATATTTTTGTTTATGTATTTTAAAATTGATGTATTGTTATGTTTATTATTTAGTAGACCAGTAGCAGGTCTGCCTCTTCAAGGTATTAAATAATAATAATGTGCGAAATACGTAACAAAACAGCAGACTGAACAAGGTGATTATTTAGGTTATGTGTAAGACGCAAACGCATGTTATGCGCTAATGACTCAATGTATGAAAATTAATACTAAATATATTTAGTAATAACTTTAAAATGACACTAAAACTAAATTGCTACGATAATAAATTACAAAGATATAATCATGTCGTAAATAAATTTTTAGATAAATTTTTCATATTTTCCGAATTTTCAAGTCAGTCGATTTTTAGAGAAAAGTACTGAATTGATTTCAATAAAATCTTTAGGATTAATTAAATGTAACATAGAGTAACGTCGCTATAAAAAAAAAAAAAAAAAAAAAATTGAAATTTGCTCATTAATGAACAGGTATATTTATAAATAGTTTTAACTTAAAATAAATCACTGGCGAAATATATATGATCGATTAAAATATAATTAATAATTTAAAAAATGTTATTAGGAATGCAAAAAAAAGTCTCTCAACGATCATGGAACATAACACATTACAAATAGGTAACATAATAACTATATTGTCTACGCATTGATATGAGATTACGTCATATTCAAACACCGAGTGTAATAAGAATAATTGTTTAAATTTGAAAATAAGAGAAAATTCATGGAGAATGTCACTTCCATTACATTATATTTACAAATGAACCTGCTGTTCTTCGACTCCAAGAGATTGTCCTTTTAATTTTTAATAATATTTTTTCTAATGAATTTTTAATGTAAACTTTGTAGAAAAACTCTATGATCTAAAGCAATGCAAACATTCTGGTATGATATCAAATACATTTTTAACCATTATTATTGTAATATAAAATAAAATAAAAGATAGATGTGGTGGAGTGAGGTGTACGATGGTAATAATTACAATTGAATTATACTACAAATTTATATAAACATGGTAGGTATATTATAATTTCATTTACGTTTTAGCCGTCTGTCCATAATATACAAAACGTAGAACAAAGTACTTTTTTACCGTGGACAGGTAAAAATGCAGGCGTGAGTTCGATGCTCATCGATAAGTTCAATATATCTTTGTGGACATTGTTGTTTAACAAATAACTTGTTTAATAACTACTTTATAACTATTCGCAAGAAGACAACAGTCTCTGGATGCTCCTCAAACACCAGAAATATCAAGTGCACTCGCAGTAAGCGAAGTGATGGAAGATGATTTCAATGTTGATCGACCCAGAATTTAATGTCTCTGTAGAGATGAAATGTGTATAGAACAGCATAACTTGTAAAAATCACCGGCATAGGTAAGTTAACAAAAAAAAAAAAAAAAAAAAAAATTAAAATTAAATAGAAAATAGAAAATGAAACTAATATAAACCTGTTTCGACACACTGAATATGGCACCAGTTCTGAGACGTATTAATTTTGACCAGTGATCCTATCAATGCAACTTGAGACTTGCACATAATTCCATTTTATGAAAAAATAGAGAATGAGACACTCCGCGCTACTTAAAACCGTTCTTATATAGGCCCCCGATGATTTCAGTCCCTGCTTATATATTCAAAATGCATTTCTATTGGTCCTACATTTCGGGTGCAATCGTGAATTAGTTTGGTCGAGTTCGATATATGCTGTGTATCGATTCGAATGGCCATCTGTATATTTTTAATATTTTTATTATATTGTCACATTGGTCCATATACTACGGGGCGTTATTACTTATTTTATATCGTCTTAGGTTTGCTTATTTCCGTGTATAAGTATATTACATTATTTTTATTTGAAAATATATTATTGGTCAAAACGGTGTACTGGATTTTTTTTTTTGCATTTTAAAGTTTTTTTGGGAAAATTGTTTATTTATTAAAAAAAAATATTTTATATATATATACACACACACTATTTTTGTACAGAAATAAAATATGCCCGTCTATTCTGTAAGTCTTTCGTATTTATTGTAATGTTTACGGGTGGTTAGTAAAAATAACTACTTATATTAGGTACTATATTTCGACAAAATAAAACCGAGCAAAGGACCCACTGCATTATTATCTTCGTTATTTTTCTTTTCTAGACCTAATTAAATATTAAAGCTAGCATTTATACCGCTTACCATGTCGGGAACAATGGATCAGGACATAATATCGAAGTTACAGATATTAAACATTTTCCGGGTTCATTATTGTTGTGCGATTATATATTTTTAAAATGTCATTTTACAATATTAAAGCAAATGTTTTCTCTTTGTGACGAGAAAACCGCAAAGATTTATATTATTTTTACCTCATTTTCCGAATATCATTTTACGGACAATATAATATTATTGTTATAGGTATACTTAACGTTTCTTACTAGTTACATGATATACAAAAGGTTGCAGCTGTCAACTAAAATAGAATTCTGGAAAGATACTTAGTGTATCTTTGACTGTTCGTCTAACAGCACCTTTCGGGAAAACATCAAAAGCCGAAGTTAAATGGCTGATATACTTACTTTTCCGGCATGGAAGTCTCTTTTCTTATTTATAAATAATTTCAAGTAAACCAACCAAAAAATAAACCGAAGACATCTTTTTTTGAAGACTATATGACATGAGAAAACATTACACAGGAATATTAAGTAGGAAAATAATATACAGGAAACACAGGAATGTTATTACACGGGGAAATAAAAGGTGAGAAAAATATTACATAGACGTAATACAAAGATTATACTATTTATATGCTGCAGATGATTCTTGTTTTTCAATTTAAAAAAAGACCATATCTTCCTGTGTCATATCAAAATTGAACATTTTTGGATACTCATAAACGAAAATTACGACTCCGAACTCATCAGATACTCCCCCTCTTAAAGACCTTGGAATTATACTGTATTTACTTTCGTTTGTATTACGACTATTTTCCTAGAATCGAAAATTCAAATGGGACGAGGGGGTAAATTTACAATAACTTTCCCATAACGAAATCTTAAACTTTTTTAAAATTTGTACCATACGTAATGCTGATTTTATCCATTTTCACATCGTTAGTGCAGTCTTCATTCCAAATTTATTGAACTATCAAAAGAGAGTTTTATTAAATTGGCCCACAAATCAGAATTTTGAATTTTTTTAACCGTATTTGTTTATGCTACGGTGCCCTAACTGATCTTCTATCTGTGTATATTATTTTTCCTTAGTGCTCATTATAAATAACCCCTCGTGGCTTACCTTTAAGTTTATAAGCATTTCATCATCAAAAGCACGAGTCTTCTTTCCGTAAATTCATTATTTCATTATACTCGTATTTTGATTTTGAAGGCTGAAATCATCCACCAACATCGATTTCTACTTTTTTTTTTTTTTTTTTTTAGTATATACTCGTACTTTATAATTGTGAGACTAGTACTCGCTACTAAATAGCTAATAGCTAATATTTCATTGTAACTTTGCATTTTAAAATCACAATAATTAATAATACACGTAGGTATGTACATGTTTAAAAACATTAGTATATAATAAATTTGGACATTACCTTCAAAATATAAAAACACATGTCTTGTATGAGTATAATTTATTTTTATTATAGTCAAATTAAGAGTTCACACTTAATAACAGTATTATCTAATAAATGTTTAGAACAATTATATCAATGCAATAATATATCATAGAAACATTGAATTATTGGGATCGTTGTTGAATGAATTATATAATATGTAGGTAAGTTACGCAGGTAACCAAAATACAAATATAGTGTTTTAGAAAATTGAACGTTTCCCATATAAAATGAAAATATTACAAATTACAATACTTAAAATTAATGTAATTTAAATATCGAAACTTCGGTAGGTAATAATATAATATTAAATGCATATCGTATAGTATATATATTATTATATTAGTCGATTAAAATATACATAACTATGATTACATATAATAATTATTGTAGTAGGTACTTTTATATTAAAAAGTTACAGTAAAAAGTAAAAACACAAACTTTGAGGGTAATCATTTTAAAAAAAAAAATCATGCAAGTAATCCTATATTTTTATGAATTTTTGAATAGTATTACAAATTACAATAATTTAATATATTTCAATACCAACATTTTATATTCGTTTTATTACTTATTAAATACGGGTTCTTTGATGTTTTTTTTTTTTTTTTTTTTTTTAATAAAATCATAAACAAACTAAATAAATTCGATCAAAAATATTTGGAATAACATTTATATTTAACTCTAAGTAGGTACACACTACACACATACAAATATATTTTATGTTTATATACATATTAATATATAGGTGTATACTGTATATATAAATACATTTATTCGTTTATTAAAATATTAAGTTATAATGTTAAGAAAATAAACACAAAACAAAACAAATAGCAAAATACAATAAAACTATAGGAACAAAATGTTTACGAAGTTCGTGTTTTGTATTCTATTAGATTAAATTAATTAAAAATATGAGGATGTACTATTTTATAATAATAAAATAATAATAGCTGGTAGCAAATCTGCAAGAGTAGGAACAAAATTTAGAAAACTCGTTTTTCGGAACCAGTTAATACCATTGAATAGTATTCGATAGTTATCATGAAATATCGTCAAAATAGTTTTCTCAGACTAATCGATAGCTGCGATAGTATAATTGATATAGTTAGTATACAATTATTCGATAGTTAACTGAACTATTGTATAGTTTTTGTAAAAAAGAGTATTCAATTAAGTAAAACTATTCGATAGTGACTATAACTTATGCTTATAATTTACAATTTGTAATGAATCAAAGAACTTCTTATAAAACCGAACACAATTATCAGGCCTTAAACATCATATTTTTATTTAACCTTTAGTTAATATTTAAGATTATATTTAAAATCTAAAAACTTTTAGAATACAACTCTAAAAAGTAATATATCATACATTTTAGATGTAAAATTACAATCCTATTTGCGCAAATATATAAAAAAAAATCTTCATTTTTTATAGAATAATTATAAAAATTCAAATATCACTTAAAATCCCATAAATATTTATTTATATATATATATATATATTAATAATAAAGAGGGTGACTCATTAACAATGCGCATATAACAGATTATTGGAGAGTTTGATGAGGAATACGGAAGATGAAGAATGGAAGAAGAATGTGTTAGGAATAGTAAGGATGGACAGTTAATTCTGTCAAAGATAACATTAGGAATTAAAGAAAGGTTTGCCAAATTCTGGTGATCAGACATTCTGTTGGGTTATATAACACCTGTTGGGCGGGAGTATAATCATGAGGAAGACATTGGATATGTAGGGTAGGAGCGGCCTGTCGAAATAATTTTCTTTGCATTCTTTCGATCATTATTTTATGAAAAGATGTGCATTGGTTCCAAATAACAGAACAATATTCAATAATAGAACAAATAAGATTACAGTGTATGCTTTTAAGTTAGGAAGAGGAAATTCTCGAGAGATTCGAAAAATAAAACCAAAAAACTTGAATACTTTACAACACATTGATTAAATATGCTTACCGGAACATAATGAGAGAGTATTCGTAAAACCTAAGTCATACACTGAGTTACCAGCAGATTTAAGTGAAAGATCATGTATAAAGTATGTGTGTTTTATATAGATGTAAGTAAATGAAAGAAATTCATAAAAGAACATTTGGAAATGTTAAGGGCTAGACCAAAATCTCCCCCCCCCCCTAAATAACCAGACATTAGAGGTCAATCTAGATTCTAGAGTAAATTGCAATTAATCTCAGACTTAATCTGTAAATAGAATTTCATACAATCAACGACAATTAGTAACAAATAAAGAAAAAAGTATAGGAGTATAGTACACCGGAAGTTGGATTGGGGAGGTTAGATGAACAGACCAGAACAATAACTTAATTTTTCCTATCCACAAAAAAAATCACAACCAAAAAAGGAGAGGTTCTCCAAAACCAAGAAGATTGAATGTGTTAATCAGGAGAGAATGATTTACATGATCTAACCCTTTTTCGATGTCTCTTTAAATAATTTCAATTTAACTAAGTTGGTAAAAATAATCAAAAAAGTAGATAGAAAGAATTAAATTTCAATTAATGATCAAACGGCCAGGCCGTAAACCATGTTTTGTCGACGAGAATGTGGTTTATAGGGGGTCGAGTGCAATTAAGAACAAGAGTCTCCAGTAATTTTATATTATCAAGAACGGATTGTATAGGTCGATAGTTAAAAACGTTAGATATATTGCCAGACTTAAGGATTAGTGTCATTTAACCATGTTTTAGCACTGATGGAAATATACCAGCATTTAGAGATATATTTTAGGCCAAGAAATTTCATCACGCAGTTGGAATGGGTAGTCACCCGGAATACCATCTGGACCAATTTACACGATTTTACGGAAATCAGTCAAACCGTGATAAGCATCATCACTTACTTGGTTTAGTAGAATGAAAAGGAGGGATTGAGCAGTACGAATAGGATCAAGAGCCACAGATTGAAAATAATATGTAATTAATATTAATTGTTGTAATTAATGGTATTATGTAATATTTCGATCGAACGGTATGCTATTAAAGTTCATTAATTATATAAGTCTGAAATTGTGCACGTTCATACTCTCGTCGAATATAATATATTTCAATATTAATAACAATATACTGTAGGATAGTGTTATACAGGACGATTATTATTATCTAATTAAAAATTAAATTAATAGAATTTTGTCCATTTAAGCTGGTTCAAATCAATTATTATTTTCGCGTCGACGTTATTTTTTCTGTGTCTAACAGTAATAAAAGTGAAAAACTCGTTCTTGTATTTCGGCAAAAATCACCATAGCGTATATAAAAATAGTCATGTACAAAAGCACACCAAACACATATACATAAGTACACCAAAACATGCGTGGGTACATATTTTACTTATATACAGAGCAGTATCTATATAATTAAGGGCGACGAGTGTGGAGTTAAGATCATAAAGTTTTCATAAACTTGGGTACATATAATATAGTCCTTAAGGAGTTGTATCTATTGTACTATAATATATACCTATACTGCAGGGACCCAGTGTAAGTACTACTATTATACTATAATACAATAATAATGCATTTTATTGGCCAGTGCTTCGCAGGACGAAAATACATATAATATGTTATATTGATTTAAGGGTACAGATACTATAATCTCGTGTTTATACTACGACAATATGACACACCTTGACAGAAAATGTTTATCTTTTTTCTTTTCAGACGGGATTTTCCAGCGGGACGTTTAACGTGCGAATTTGACATGCGTTCGACAGGGACACGCCACCCGGTCCGTTGGATACGATAAACGTCATCGTCGTCGAACTGCTGACGGTCGAAGCTCTCTTGCCCTTATTCATGGCCGTATCCGCGATGATCGATGGCCGGGCCAACCTGAAAACGTACGAAAAATTAAATAGTTAAACACGTGGCGGAAAATCGATTAGAAGCAAACAGCGAATATTCAAAACAGAAAAAAAAAAAAAAATATATATATATATACCTGTATTATTATATTATATATTTATACTATTAGTGTCAATTGTCTATATGTATAATATATAGTACACGGTAATAATAATTTATAATATAGTATAATGTAGTATAATATAATATGATATAGTAGGTATATACCTACAGTGTTGGGCAAATAACTTTTAAAATGTAATTACAGCAATAACTATCACGTATAAGTGTATAACTATCACGTTTGTATACGTTTTAATAATAATAAACTAAATAAATAACTGGAATATGGGAGTGACGAAATAACATAATTTTTTAGGAACGGTAAAAAACACAATAATAATAACTCTGGGTCGCATAGGCGTTCATTAGCTACTCACAGACCATTTACAGACCGCTAATAAATATAATAAATGAGGTAATAATGTACAGTTCAATGACTTTTACAGATCGATTAAAAGATTGATAAGGGATAAAATCATTATGATTAACCTATTTTCCAACCATGGTAATTCCTACCATCAACATTAAATTATCAAATACAATGTAGTATTCGTGGTTAACTTTGAAATACAAATTGGTTATGTACAACACGTTTGAAATTTTACAGATCCGATAGAACTTTATAAATTAAATCGAATACTGATTTGTACACAATTCAACTATAAACATGTAAAGGGATTTAGGTTATCCAAAAATAATCACGTATTCGTTATTTGGATTAGAAAATAAATTTGAATGATATATCATTTATTTATGGCCGTACTCATATAAATATATCTTTCATTTATAATGGGTAACTCTACGTATATTATAATTTGTAGCGTCAAATAAAACGAGTTACTTCATCGAATTCGCTTTTAAATACCTAATAATGCCGTTACTATTACGTTTATTTAAATAATACAATTACTACTAAGGGGGCCCAGTTCAAGTATTACATCAGCATTTTTTTGGCCTTTTTAGACCCCCTCCTCCTCCTTGTCAGCAATTGTCCAACCCTCTACTTTATTACGTCAATATATGTCCAACGACCCTCCTCTATTAAAAAAAAACCCCGAATTTTCTATGAATTAATTAAAAATAAATGAAAAATTTTGTTACAAACTTTGAATTTCATTTTACATATTTTGGTAAAAACAAGTACATATTTATGTACTTATTTCGATTTTTTTTTATTACTTGCTGACGTCAGTATGGTTTTAACTACCTCACTCCCGTTGTCAGCAAATGCAAGTACTTGAACGCTCCCTAAGTTACTCTTAAAGTAATTTTGTTGCAGTGATTTGTAATATGCATTGCATTTATTACCCAACACCGGGGCGTATCAAGACTCAATGTATGAAGGGGGAAAATATAATTTTCCGCTTTTTAAAAACGTAAAAAAAAGGTTATTCAACTTTTTTATTTCAACTACATAACGAAAATACTTCTTTAAAAACTGGTGTTATTGGTGCCCCTGGCATACACCCTATTGCCGTGCCGCCCTCCTAAAAATTGCTGCCAGGGGCAAATGCATCCTGAATGCGCCGCCACTGTCAAACATTAATAGTATACAAATACAATAGCTAAAATATTTAAGAATCAAATTTCAGAACACAAATCCAATAAAGTTCGGTATGACGTAAGATTAACCTTGTTATTAAATGTAACATACGATGTAAATTATATGACATCCAAAATCTCAAAATTTATTACTGTAAATAACCTAGCATTTGAAAAACAACTTTTAAATATTTTTGATCACATTATTATGATGTAAAATTAAGTACACATTTATTTTCATTCAAGTTCATTTATTGATTGGCATTTTACGCCTAAATAAAACTTTTTACCGAAAATATTAAATGGCATTAAAAAATACATCGTTACTAACGATTTTCAAAAATGATCAAATATATATTTTAGAGTAATGGAATATACAATTTGTAATATTCCCATTAATATTCCCATTTTTCTTGTATTTTAATGATATTATTGGAAAAATAAAAACAAATATAAAATTATTAAAAAGCAAGTAAATTATATACAATGTCGAGACGTCTTCTACGGCTCTATGCGATCCGGTTTAAAGCGGTCATTTACTTATTCCGATAAAAATGTTTTTTTTTTTATTTTCACTCGAAAAATATGCAAACAAGAATATTTAATTATATTCCTAAATAAAAAACTAAAAAAGAAATAAACAATTTAAATTTAAAAGAACTATCATATCATTCGATTCGTAAAAAATAAAACATACACATATACATGTCATAAATTATTATAATGTAAAAAGTTACTAAGAAATCTGATGCAAGTAAAATATTATTCATAAAAACTTTATAGTATAATATAAAGATTTTATGAGTAGGTAATATGTTGTTTTGTTATATAACGTTATGTGTATAAAAAAAAATTCTTAAATTTATTATTTTCTTGTGTATTGGAAACTGATACTTTCATATTGGAGGAATATGGAATAATATTTTAGGAGGAAAAAATACTAAAACAACCCATATTTATAATTAAGAATAACATTTCAAGATTTGTAACAAATATATTACCAAACAGCGATTTGATTGTTTATGAGTGCAATATCAATGCTTAACAAAATAACAAAATGATTTGTATAAGCTATACAAAGTGATTATTTTTGCATTACACGCCAAGTTATATCTTAGGAAGTATAAATACCCACAAAGCATATGGAAAATGATAATATTTATTAATGATTACAAAAAAATATTTTAGAAAAAATATCGTGTAAATATTATATGAAGATTGACGGAAAATATTCTAAAAGTTATCGTTTGCAAATCTTTTCAAAATATTTGTTGATGATAAAAGGAAAGTATACAACAAATGTAATCTTTTTTTTTAATACACTAAGAATGTTGGTAAAAAATATTTTTGGATAGTTTCAATACAACTTTAAAGAAATGGCCACATATATACGTTTATTTACATTTATAACTTATATAATTATTTTGGTTATTGTGCAAAAAAAAACCATATAATAACAATATAATAATAATAATAATAATAATAATAATATTAATAATAATATTATAATAATATTTCGGAGCAGGGAATAAGTATATTCTTAGGGGGCTAAGCCCCTCTGAAATTAATAATCACCTCAGAATTTTAGTATAAAGTGGTCATTCTAATAGAAATTGTACATAATATTAATAAATCGCAGCGAAAAAAGGTCATTATGGCCCTCTCCCCCAATAATAGAAAAATGTTAATCACGTTACGCCTGTGGGGGAGGGAGATATTTCAAAAATATTTTATTTGATCGTCGTATAAAAAAAAGTTATATTTAATTCAAGACATATCGGTATAATATTATCAGATTTGAGTATAATAAAAAACAGAAAATAGATAAAATAATAAAAATATTAAAATTATAAAAGAAAATAACCGTTATGATGTAGATATGAGAAATATTGAAGTGCTTATAATATAATACGAGTCAATGGGTAAGGCATGCGATTCGAACATGAGGGTCAGCAGTTCGAACCGCAGTTCCAGAGTTGGCAATTTCTTATGGGTGTATTCAATCATCTCCTGTCGTGAGGGGAAAATTCAACGTCTTACCTTGACCCCTCTCCCACCACCAATAGGAATTTCATTCTTTGTTTTATTGTGGTTGAATTGAAAGAATATATTTTTAAAATATTAGAGGAAAATATTTCTACAATATTTTAAAAATTCTTAGCAATGATCAGAAAATATTTGGGAAACACATGTAAAATATTTTATTTCATTATGAGTAATTGTTGTGAAATTATTTTTCTAAAAGTTATATGTACACTAAATTTTATATATCATCATTATTTTAACATTTTTATCCATCTCTTTTATCTATTAAAGTTACTAATTATTAATTAACTACTTACTATTGACTAATTTTCGATTTTCAAATGGAAACCTATGATTTAAATTATGAATTCTTAAAGCATACATTTTCATTATTATTTCCCGAGTAATTAAAATTTAAGATTCGTATTCTACCAATCACTCCAACACGTCTTAAATGTAAATGCCTATTACTCGGAAATATTAATAGATTCCAAAAAATCAAAACTGACGAATCTCATAAATACACATTTTTTAATTATTTATTATTTATAAATCATAGTTTTCTATTTGTAATTCAAAATTTGACATTTATTTTAGTTACAATAAACAATGAAAGGGGATATATATTATTTACATTATACAACTATGTATAGCCCGGAATACACGAGGCTAGTTTTTCAAGCCAGGATAGTAAGCTTAGTGATGCACAAAGCAAGACCAAGACCAAGACAATGGCAGTCTTGGTCTTGGTCTTGGTCTTGTCTACTCAGTATTGGTCTTGGTCTTGTTGACTCAGTAGAAATCAGTCTTGGTCTTGATCTTATTGAATGAATCTTGGTCTTGGTCTTGCGAAATTCTTGCAGTTTTCATTTTTTTTTTACCAAAGTTATAAATAAGAATAAATAATTTATTTATATGTACACAAGGGGGGATACAGGGAGCAATGTGAGTAATCCCCCCCCTCTGTTTACAAAAAATAATTAGGTAGGTACCTGTGTAGTTGACTGTTTTCGATAACACCGAACTTTCAAGAAATAGTAGTATATCTGTTTACCCATATATTCGATAAACGATAATCATTTCCAAAAATATTACA
>JAIPRL010000381.1:90330-148242 GCA_025469235.1 Pemphigus obesinymphae
TTTCTTTTCTCTTATTGTATAACTTATAAAATTTGCACATAATACGTTTTCCAGTGTAATTCAAAGCCACAACAGGCTAATGAATCATTGTATTTGAAGCCTATAATTTAATAAAAAAAAAAAAAAAAAAAATGTTTGTTGTTTGAATTGAAAGATTAATTTCCTTCCAAAACTAAATATCTATTTTTATTTATTTATATCAATTTAAATTAGTAAAAGTGTACTTGTACACTGTATCTACTGATAGCAGTAGATAGGACGCAATGGAGAAGAATTGTAGAAGCGGCATTAGACCTAAATGGTCTGTTCCAAGCCTAAGAAGAAGAAAAGTGTTGATATCAATTCTAGCACCAAAAACCGTTCTACAGAGATAATGATTATCTTATACAAAATATTAGTGAACTGATCACCTTCAAAATACTAACGTACACTGGAGATCGACTTGTGTAGCTCTTCTAATGAATATATTATGTTAAATCCGTAATATTAATAATTAAATACAGTGAATGGATTTTAAAATTTAAATTAATTATAAATGAATTAAACTCTTTCAAAACAAGTCCATTAAATATTCATCTGCCCGATTTGATTTTTAAATATTATTTCCTTTTTGTAAACATTCTAAAGCTTAGTATCCATTTTAATACGTACCTATTACATAAAAACCTATTATGTATACTAAAGATTTTCACTACCCTTAATTGATTTAAAAAATAAAAAGTTTATACCTTTTAAAATCATTTTTGTAAGTAATTAAAATTTATAATTGTATACTACAGAATAGAAGAAACTACAGTAAAGTGCTGGTTTCATCATCTACTGTTTATTTTTATTTAATTATATATTCTCTCACATTAAAAATTCACTAGTTTGAGTTGTAAAATGTATAATTACTTTAAGTGAGGTATTAAAACATAAAAAATAAAAAATACAACTTTTTACCGTTTTTTTAGCCAACCTTTATGATATATAATATTATTTTGAAAATATTAAACTTTACCGTACCACAATAATTATATAATGTATACCTATTCTTATTATATTTTCATCATTATTGTATTAAATGTATATACATTCACTATATTTATATTACGTGCGTGAAATTGCCTCCCCCCCTTATTTTGTCATATTTACTTCAAGGTGATACCAAAGTTTTGCAATTTTTATGCAACTATATGAATGTCTTTGGAAATAATTTACAAATCGTCGTGGGACCTGCAATTATCAAAAACTTGTTAGGGGGAATGTGGGGATTAATTTAACGTGAAGTTAGACCCTTTTTTTGTTCTACTGACTTTAAAATGGTACCAAAATGCCATTAATCAAAAAAGTCTAGGGAAAGTGAATTTCTAAACTATTGAACCCATATTTTCGATTACCTACACAGCATATATAATTTATGTACCTACCTATACAGATTTTTCTATTTCAATAGTTAATACCTCTATAATCATACCATATGATGTAAAAAAATATATATTTTACATTTTTAAGTACACAATTATTATATCGAAATATAGTAGGTATATCATTTGAATTAATGATAAACCTAGCTATTTCTTTTATGATAAACTGTTTGCTAATATGAATGTAATGCAATGTAATGTAATGAAATCATTGAAGGTTATTTTAGAGGAAATTAAATAAATATTTGATGCTATTTTGATAAATGTGAAAAAACATTTTTCTACTGAAAGCCTCCAAATGGCTACAACTGTTGATCAATTTTTTCAACTAAACCTTGAGGAAAGTTTTTTTTTGGAAATCATTATAAAGTAAGTATCATATCGGTTTCTAAAAATTAATTTTCACTTACTCTCTAGATTTTTAGTTTTATTAAAATTAAACTTGTCTTTTATATATTTTTTCAGAATTTGATGAATGTGTATAATGAAGTATTGAAGACCGAAATAGAAGTCGTGAAGAATTGTATGATGCAGTCTACTGATGAAAAGTATATAAATTTAATTGATGTGAAAAAGGTCTTATCATAAAAGGTTTTCCCTAATTTATATAAATTATTTCAAGTTGCTTTAACAATACGTCAATACCTATAAGTTTCCTCCTCTTGCGAAAGGAGTTTTTCGGCCATGCGTCGAATAGAAACTTGGCTTCGAACTTCTATATTGCATGAGAGGTTCAGCAACACCTCAATTCTGTACATTGAAAAATAATTATCTAAATGTATTGATACCGATACTATTATTAATATATATGCACAAGGAATTAGGTTTATATACAATTAAAAAAAAAAAAAAAAATTAGTAGCTATTCAATATTTTATTTTTTTATATTGCAATTACCTACCTGTATACATTTTTTGCTTCAGCTAGAACAAAGTAGGGTAGGAGTAGCCACTAGTTAGTAAATTGAATCGTCTAAAATTGTATGTTTACACTAATGGATAAGACAAAAATGTTAAGCCCCCTCACGGACTTGACCAAATATCCGCCTATGATTATGCTCAACGTTAACCATTCGTTTTATATTATATTGAAATGGTTCTTTTGTACAAATATACTTAAAACCTTTAATCACTTTGATTTATCATACCATTCAATATTATTCTGTAGCGATTTATATATTTTTTGAAATGGTTACCTGCAACCTTTAAATTGTATGCACGAATCGTACGAATCATCAAGACGACAGGAACATTTTAATGAAAAACGGATAGTTACCCTAAATGATATATAGTATAGGAATCTACTATAATGAACTTTTAAATAGAACTGGGTTTTAATATATTATTAGCTTTTAATCTAAGGAAGTAAATATTTGTTAATATTGTAAATAATGTCCTTGTCGAGTATTTACAATTGCCTACATCTACTATATCTATAAATATGATAATGATCAATAATATAACCGATTTGCATAAACAAAATCCAATGGATTTATTATTCTAATAAGAGTTGAATAAGATAAATTTAATTTAACTTCAAGATCATTGAAAATCTGAATTGCATTCATGAAAAGATGATTTATCTACACGTGTCATTGATTGTAGTGTTCGAGTTTACTAATGGCACCCGTTTCCGTAAGAATTTGAAAATTTGCAAAAACAAATTTTACTATTTAAAAAAAAAATTCCAGTTATGAGTTTGAAAACGGGTTCCGTCTTTGCCAGGTTTTGGGTTAGAAAAATTATTTAAATTTTTCCCGGATTCTGAGTTTAGGGTTAAAATAACAGTTGGCCATTTTTTTTCGGGCTCTACGTATATAGTTAAAAAAAGGCTTTAATTTTTTTCGGGTTAAACGGACTGAGCTTTAGAACATTTTAGACTCATTGGGAGTTATAAACAATACGTATTTAGTAACCACGGTAAATGGAATCGTGCTGAAATTCTAAAACGCGAATTTGATCTGATTCACGTTTCGTTCATTCATTTTTAACTAGTTTAGTTTAACTTTTCAGCATTTTTCTTGCAAGATCTGTTAAGTAACTATAAGTAATATTGAAAAAATTAAATTAATGATATAAATACTTAAGTGCTAAAAATGGACGATCACCCATAGTAGATCGTCCTATATATCACTCTATAAATAATCGAACATAGCTATATTCCCCCTGAAATATAATACAGGTGTTTACAAGTGCCATCAAAAATCCATATTTTTAAAAACCTATATGTAAAATAAACATTATAATAATATATAATAATAAAATACAAACTTCTAACAAACAATGATAATAAACGAATAATCAAAGTTTTCCGAGGGTTTATTTTTGTTTTTATTTTTATTTTTTAATTGATTTTGCTGAACAAAGCTTTGTCCCGTCGAAGAGGTTGATACCGAACACGTGCGCGATTTTAACGATACGATTTCGTATAAATAATTCACGAATAATATGTATACAAAAAAAGTCCAATGTTTTGAACAACAATGTCAATCGGAGAAAAATAATAATAAAAATAAAATGTCGAGAACGATTTATAAAAAAAACTCTTTAACGTTTTTTTGGGGGGAAAAAGGCAAATCGACCGTTCTGGTAAATTTTAAACAAAATTTACCTCTCGGAATTAAACATCGAAGGACACTACTGAAGTAAATATTTCACGATCTCTTTTAGGCTACTGTTTTATGTTTATTCCTTATTTTTAGCAATTTAGCAATTTGCATACTTTTATGTAAATCCTGCAAATATAGGCCAGAATATGTGTAAGATCAAAAATCAATAATATCTCATCAATATTTTACCATCCAAAGACTTTGCGAGAAAAATTCATCACTGTACGGTCGGTTGTCAATTTATTATTTTAAACAATTGATCAAAAAACCATTCATCGTATATTTTTTCATTGCTTTTTTCGTAAACAATATAAATTGTATTATTAAATCATGAAAATTGTATTAAAAAAAAAAATTAATAGTCAATCAATTGTAAAATATGTTATATTATTTATATAAATAAATAACATATATTTTCATTATTATTTATTATTTATTGTAAAAATTATTGCAATACTTATGTATAAATTGTAATTAATGAAATGTGATTATTCCGACATGAAACTTAATAACATGCAACTAACTAAAAAGAAAAACAAACACTCAGACGGATTAGATATTTGAATTCTTAATTATAATATTAATGGGGATGCATTTATTACGATAAGTCTTTTAATAAAAAACGTGTTTACTCTTTTATACAAGTGTGTTGAATACAAAATAATAGTAAAACTTTCCAGGTTTTTCGGAAGAAAAATCAACTGAATTTACATAGGTTTTTTACAACGCTAATAAATTAGAAAACATTCAAACATATACTTTTAATTATATAATTTTTATTCAAATCCGATACCCTACACAGCATTTGGAAAATGAAAATAATATTTTCAAAATATTTGTTGATGATTACAAAAAATATTGTGTAAATACTTTATAATAATTAATGGAAAATATCATAAAAGTAAATTTCGCAAATATTTATTTAATTACAGGAAAATATTTTTAAATTATTTTTAATCCTCGTCAGAAGTTTAGCATAAGGGGTGATTCCATAATGGAAATTGTATACAAGTAATAATAAATGACCAAAAAAAAAAAAGATAAAATAAAAACAGAAAAAAAGGTCTTTTAAGCCTCTCCAACACTTTTGATCAGGTTTCAACTATGGAAGAGGGGAGAAGTGTGTGTCATAAATATTTTATTTTTCCTAAGTATTAAAAAATGTATAATTTTTAGGACATATCGTTATAATATTATCATTATAAGTGCTTATACACGAGTCAAACTCGAGACTTATACATGGATCTAAGATGATGGCATGGTGTAAATTTACGTTACGAGAACAACAGTTCAATAACCGATTTTGAAATAGCAATATATGTAGCGAACTTTCAATTATCTCGCGCCTTGGGGTGACAACCCAACGTCATTCCACGATTATCTCTTCACTAATTAGGTCCCCTTTCAGCTGTTAAAGCTGATTTTTTTTAAAATTTTTGAAATTGAATTGACGGAAAATGTTTTGATAATATTAAAGGAAATCTTTTTGAAATTATCGAGAGAAAATATATTGAAAATATTATAAGGAAACATATTAGAAATTTCAACTTATTAGCCGAACAATATTTGTATAATGTTTGAAAAAATCTTCTCAATTGTTTAGCAATGATCAGATATCTTTTTTAAAACAATATAATTTGCTCGAAAATATTTTAATGTTGTGTGGATATATAATACATTTTATACATATTATACATCTAGAAAGCAGACAATGATTTTAGATTATGATTTCAATAAAAACATTTCATGTGTATTATAAAATTGTTGATCGGATGTTTGGAAAATATTATTATTGCTTAAGGGTTACTGAAAATGTTTCTAAAACATTATCAGAACCAAATCTAATCAAATTGCATCTTTCTATAAGCTAGTTGAAATTTAGTTAAAAACAAAATATTATTTAATATAATTATAAACATATTAATTTTAATTTTCGTAAAATCAAAAGCCTTCAGTTAATTACAAATTTAAATTGATTAAACGTTAAACAGTTAACCATTTAACACTCATTAAGCTTAAAGTTTAACAGGAAAAATTATTAACTTCACTTAGCTAAAAAAAAGTTTTCTATTATTATTTCCATTATAGAAATATTTTGGAATTCAAATCTTTAAAATTGTTCAACAAAGTGTAATATATATGTAACAAGTATGCTTACCTTTTTTAAATTGATACTTATTAATAATTAATTATTGTAATTAAATATCAAATGATAAGACGTAAAACAAACTTAAGAAAATAGTTTGGCCCCAACTCGTTAGCTACAATAAAAAGTTGACTTAACACAATGAAATTTTAAACTTGAGTAAAACTAGTAGAGTATAACCTAGTTATTGGAAAAAAATACTTTAACTTTTTAACATACCTTTTACTTATCAACTATACTTAATGATTATTTATTATATAGTTTTATTATTCCCGATTTATTAATTTTTTATTTATTGATTATATATTAATATATATAAATATAAATATAATTACTATGTTAATATTTTTTATTGGTCATTTTTATGATTGGTTTTATTTATTTGATGGGTTTTAATAATAAGAATTTGTCAAAATATGATACATTCATCAATTAATAATTGATAAGAATCCATACGTATATGTATTTACATTAGAATATTAGATAAATGATTAAATTAATTAGGAATAGCCAGAGTAAAAATCGTTATCATACTTTTTTAAAGTTTTTAAATCCTAAATAATAACAAAAATATAAAAATAAATATTATATAAATAACTTTTCTGATTACGTTACTTTTTATAAAAAAAAACTCTATAAGTATAATGTAAAATTTTATGTTACATTATTATAAAAAGTTATAAAAAATCACTGCCCAGACTTTCTTGATTAAAACAATAATTTAATTTCTATATATTTATATTAAAAATACATTTTAATTTTTTCTGTTGTCTGAATATACAATAAATAACTGAATAGGTGCAATAGAAAAAACAGTTTTAGATTTTTATGGGGTTACTTCAGGAAGTTATGGTGTACGGTGTATTTATAATGGAAACCTTATACATTATTAGTCGTAAAAAAATGTAAAAGTAAAAAATACATTATGAAAACTTGCATTAATAATTTTATATTTTATTTTATTTATTTACACAAGTTGTTGTTTACAGAAGAAAAAAATAATATGTGCGAAAATTTAATGTTTCAACAAAGACAATATAGACTAATATTGGGCCCTGCAGGGAGAAATAGCTTGATAAGTTCGCTGTTGGAATATATTTTCATGAAGAATAAACTATGTTTTTAGTTTTTAAGTCTGTAATAAACTTGAAATTAATCTATACTTAAATATTAAATCTATATATTTATTTTCATTATTTATTGACTATTTTTATGTTTTGAGTTATTTGGTTTTTTTCAGGAATAATCTTTCGGGGTTTTTTATTTCTAAATTTTAGTTATAAAAAAAACAATATTTTCTTATGAAAACAAAATCAAACGTATAGGTAAGAGTTAAATACGAGTCAAATACATCGTAAATTATTTTTATTGTAAGTAAAAATGTGGAGTTATCTGTTTATGGTGATGAAAACATTTATCCAACAAAAAAAGTTTTACCAATATTACAAATTAAAATATTACTAGTTTATGTAAAACGGTTTTCTCGTTATAATTTATTTTATCGAAATATAATAAAATATTGACTTTTATTTTAAAAATGTAACCAATTAACATTGTATTGTGTTTTATAAAATTAAAATGTTGAAAAATTAATAAAACAAAATTTGTATACCCACATTTACATTTTTAGATTTTGTTCAAATCATGTTGGAAGATATTTTTAGGTAACCTATATATTTTTTTATTGATACGTGAGATAACTCAATATTTTTGGAAAAAATGAATATTTTTTTATGTAAATGTCTCCTCAAATATAAATGTCAGTAATATATTTTTATGTGTTTGCGTAGGAAGGATTTCTTTAGGTGATAATATTACTCGTGACGTAATATAGGTAAGAACATAGATATAGGTCATATGTATAATATTTTTATATTTAATTTATTATTCATAAAAAAAAAACTACCATAATAGGATATTTTTTTTATAATAAGCAAATTTTTTTTTTTTTCTGAAATAATAGTTATTATAAATTTGTCAAAAAGAGGGGTTTCCGCAATTTACGACAATAATTATACAACAAAAGCTATTCCATTATATTAAACAGTTTATTTATTTTTAAGGTTTGTTATACTTGTCTTGAAAGTCAAAATCATTATGATTTATTGTAGTTACGAAATAACACTAAAAGTGTAAATATTTTGCTTAGATAATTCTTAACTTTCATAATAATGCTCGTTTTAGTATGCTTTTTAAATGTAAGTCATGAGGTTGTAATATTAAAATTTATTCGATTCCGGCTTTATAAAAATAATATTTTAAAGTTTCGGTGTTCTTGAAAAAAAATATATATATATATATTAAGAATTCTATTTTTGGATTTGATTAAAACAGGAGTTTAACTGGACCTAAACTATTAATTATGAAGCAAGTGCTAAATTATAACAGCAATGAGTGAATTATAATGTTCCTATTAATGATCTTCCAATAATTATAATTTAGATTCCAGTTCCAATTTAAATGTAATAATATAAACTCCAAATACCTAGTTCACTTATTTCGGTTCCAACCCACCGAGTATTTTGACGTCTGGAACTTATCGGCAAACATGCAACAAATTTTTTTAAACCATTCACAAATTATGAAAATAATTTCAAACATATGTTTAACATTTATCAATGATATGTATAAACAATATTCTATAGACGCCGCTAACCTCAAGTTGTAAAGTCCAATTATATTTAATACTTCAAAAAGCATCCAAATAAACGTACCTACACATGTTTGTTGGAAATTTTTGGTTACTCTTTTTAGTGTTTAAGGAATTATTGGCTAATGCAGGTAACGAAAAATAGCAGTTGCATGTTGACAATGCACAATAATTTACTCAACTATAAAGTTCACATAAATTAAAGTAACCTAGTAGTAAAATACTTACAAGTAAATTAAGTTTCAATAATACGTGAGAGCTTTTTAACAAAAAACTCAGATCAACGTAATTACGTATTTGGGTAAGTACCTACTAATTAAGTGTTAAAAAAATATAGTTTTACCAATTGCTTCAGGTTAGATTAGGTTTTAGTTATAACTTTTTATCATAAACGACCGACAATTATTTATATTCTAACAATTTCCAACACATGAATGACCGATGTATTGGAAAAGTTTGAAAAAAATCAGTAAAAGTTCATGGAAATTGTACTTTTATGTGATTACTTATGAAAGATGTCAAATATTCGGAAATATATGAAAACTTTAAAATGATTCAATATTTGTACAGTAGGTACGTATATTATATTGGGTTAAGTCAACCGTTTTTCGTTTTTGTTATTTTTATTATTTCTTTATATTGTTGTGTATTTTAATATTTTTTTTTTTCGAAAACTAAGAATTCATTAATGAGGTTCTGACAGGCGACGACGTCATCAGTATATATTATACAGGTACAAACGTCTTTGCGTTTATTCTAGAATATAGCTGGTAAGGTATTTTATGTAAATAAGGAATAAGGAAGGTAATTAAAAAATGATAATGTAAATACAATACAAATTATTTACATGACGCAATAAACAAACATACATATATTATATATAAAAAAATATCGGTAAAAATTAACACAATTCCTATCTTTTACTAATTGGTTAATTAATTCTTGTATAATCAGCTATTTTTAAAATTAAACTTTTTTTGGGGATTTTGTTGTGTAATGGCCTTTCAATAAAGTTTATGAGTAAAAAAAAAAAATTCGTACAGATGGTTAAATTTGATCAATCGTATATCCCTTTGGTCCTCGGACAGGCTAGTGAACAAAGGCGGAAATAAGGGGGGCTTGAGGGGTCTAAGCCCCCCTCCACCCTAAAAAAAAAATTAAAGTAGAGGTCTTATCCCCCTTGGCCGTCTGGCCCTTAGAGATGTACAATTCCCAATAATTATTGTCATAAACATAATTGTTAAATTTCTTTTGACATTTAAAATGCGTTACAAAAAGAAACATTTTGCTGTAAAAATAAAACATGATTTTTCAAACTTTACATCCATCAGATAACTATGGTCGATAATAAATTTTAATGTTCAGTGTTTGTTTATCACTAGGTATTGTTTGAATTAGTATTTCGATTCTCGGCACGACCATCATACCGGTTGTTGCTCTTTAGTCCAGAGTTATCCTATTAGCTCGACACGCCATCGCGCCGGCTGCGGGCTGCGGCTTCGGTGAAAATGTATACGAGTAACATACTATTTTAAACTTATTATTGTTGTTTCCGCAAATCTTTTTTAATGATGGATGGTTTTTCCAATAAAATCCGATACATTATACTAAAATAATTGGGTTCTGAGTACCTAATTATATATATGTTTTTAAATTTAAATGTATTAATTAATTTTATGAATTTGATTTTTAACGTATCTTGGACTAATGTATTATTTTTATATTTGATGAAGTTGAGGTATAGTATAGTCACCTGTTCATTAATATAATTAATTATTTATTCATTAATATAATATTTTTAAGTTATATATTAAATAAAATTGTTTATAAAGGGTTAATTGTTGTTTATATTTTATTTATTTTAATATTTGTATTTTTAATTTTTTAAATATTTTTTCAAGAAAGGTACGTACCAAAACATTTAGGTATTAAATGTAAAATTTTGAATTAATAGTTGCGAGCGAAGAGAGCGGCTTTGGTATAGGTCCAATGAGTATGAAAAACTCAGTCCTCCCCTCCCCAGTAATTACACCAAATTTCCACCCCTGCTAATGAATTAATATATTTATTTAATATTGGAAAACAAAGATAACGCAGCATTTAAAAGACGATTCTGAGCTAATATATTATATTACTGAAAATGAAATAATAATAATAAAAAATATGCAACCATAACTACTTTATTTGTTATTTTATTATATCCCCTACATTTATCAAATGTTATCGTTAAAAAAGTTGGTTTTTCTTTACGCTCAAAAAACTACTGGAAAAATCTAAATATAACCTCTTCATAGTTAGTTCCAACTAGATTCAATTTGCTATCAAAAAAAGCTCGCTATTCTAAAACTTCTGAAAAATTGTACCTAAAAATATGTAAACAAATAGGAAAAACACACAAATCTAAAACCAATACATTCCTCGTTTCTCTCAGAATCCAGGTAATCTACTTCTCTGAGAGCGCCTTCAAAATAAATTTCTGACTTTGGTATAATGAAATAAGTATATTTTATAGGTCCTGTATGTATGGATGAAGCACGTGTGACTAAACGGACCGTTAATTTTATTATTAATTTATCCCTTTTTTTTTATTTTTTGTTATGGAATATACGTGTTTGATTTACGACATTACGTGCTCCGGTTGTTCGCCGGCGGATGTGAGTTATAAAATAAAAAAATACAACGTATTACCTATCCAAACCCTAAGACCGTTTTCCAAAAAAAAAACCCTTAAACTAAACTAAAATAAACGTGTCCCATAATTTTAATTCTTTATACGCCACAGTGCAAAAAAAAATTTAATCGTCGTCGGGTTTCATGAGAAAATTAAACCATTATTCAGCCGACAAATGCCGTATCATTTTTTTTCAGCGAGTTGTGATATATATTTTTAAATGTTTTAAAAACTCGTTCGGACGGAACTGTTGCGTGCGTTAATATCGCCCATTTATTTCACTAAAAAAAAAAAAAACACCATTAAGTTTATTTTTTGTTATTGTTTAATATAGTCGTTTAGTAGATTATCGCTTCTATATCATTTATGTTATCACGACTAATGCAAATCAACCGTTCCGTCATTTAAACAATATTACACTCGAAATGGTAAAAATTACCTTCATTTGATCAAGTCTTGGAACAAAACCGAAAAGAACAGATATTCAAACCGAATCATTAGGAATCACAGAGAACCTATAAATTTATCATTTTCCAAACTCCAAAACAAGATCCGAAATAACCATGATTTAGAAATGCAACAATACTTAAAAAAACCTGTGGTAAAAGTACTTCGCTCGTTGGGTATGATACTGGTGAGTGGTGGTGGATATATTTAATTTATTATAAATCATTTCTTTACACAAAACCATTCTGAGCGAAGCTTTGATGTATATAAAATGAGTATTATTGTCGGTAATAATTAAAATTGATTTTTTTTTGGACAAAAAAATTCTATAAATAGCCCAAAATTGTGATAAAAATTTGAAAAAAAATTCACGTTAATTATACTTGTATATGTTTTCGGTAAAAATATTATTAATATTTAATATATTAATATTATATATTATTATATAATATATTATTAATATTATTAATTATTATACCTAAATTCCTAAATAATAGATGTTGTCGAAAAATTGAAATGGATATTGAAAAAAATTGTGTATACAAATTTTTCAGATATTTAATATAGCTTAATGACGTACTTTTAACATAACATACAATTTTCAAAACTTAAAATCTAAAATTAACTATTTTATAACGAAAAAACTTTAATATTGAAAATTGCCATACATAGCATAAAATTGGGTGCAGGGGGGATGTCGAAAAATGGTATACGTTATTTTATATTTAATATATTAATACATTTTGCGAGAAAATTTCAAGACTATCAGGTCCATTAATTATGGAATTAAGTAATATGATTTAACAAAATCACGCGTTTACTTTTTCTCCTTAAATTTTGGATTGTTTTTTCTTGAGCGTTTATCGAAAAAATAAAATATAAAATAACCTGTTTAAAGTTATTATACATTTTAGTATTTTAGTACCTTTTAGTTATTATACCTATAAC
The DNA here is from genome assembly GCA_025469235.1 of Pemphigus obesinymphae. Classification (NCBI taxonomy): domain Eukaryota; kingdom Metazoa; phylum Arthropoda; class Insecta; order Hemiptera; family Aphididae; genus Pemphigus; species Pemphigus obesinymphae. The sequence continues at coordinate 103,207 of JAIPRL010000381.1, forward strand.
ACCTTTACAAATACTCTATAGGCATATTTTCTTTTATATATATATAATTTTTTTTATAAAATATAATCATTTTATTTATATATAAAATAAAATATACCAAAAATTTTTTTTTATTATAAGTTCTTCAGATTTCGGTTCTGGTTTCGGTATTTGAATTTTAGTGTAATAATTATTATATAGACCCGAAAATCTACTCTCCTTAATTCAATTCCAATATCTATACCATCCAGGACGCATATTTACTTATAGGTTATCTACATAAAACCAATGGTATATTTTGATTTCAAGTAGAACAACTTTTATCAGGATGTAATATAATATAATATCCTAATCAGTAGTCCTGGATTGTTATGATAATTTGTTTATTATTCCAATAAAGCTTTTGAAATATATTTTATAACAATAGTTCAAAATTAATTTTAAAAGTTGTAACGATAAATTAATAGGTAATATATACGAATTATCGATAATTTAGGCACACAAATTTATAATAATTTGTATATGATATATTTTTAAAATTCATTAAAAATATAACGAGTATTTAGTATACATTGAAAATTTAAAAAAAACCATATTCATAGAATAATAAAGTTCATCAAACATTGACCCTCCACAATGATGATAAATTATTGTTATTATAACTATGTGATTCCATTCACGTATACTATAATAAATACAAAATAATATAATAATTGTGAAGATATTGAAAAATCGCGTTTAATCATGCTTAATAATTTCTTATATTAATTAACGACCGACAAACACGTTTTGCATATACTGATAATATTATAATCTCATGAGTCATAAGTATTTCGAATTTCGATTTCGATATATTAATATGAAATGATTTTTATCTACCTACAAACATCGAAATCTCGTTTTTTTTTTTAATGGAAAAAGAATATTCTAGAAAAAAACACAGATTTCTTCCCGTTTAGTGAGGAAAATAAGGAAAACTTATAAGGCATTTTCAATTTATTATAGTGGTTACTTTTTTTAAGTTTATTTTTTTCGTAAATTATATCGTTAAATATTGTATTTTATTTTTATGTTTTTTTCAATAGGTTCAATCTATCTTCGACCACTGACGACGACTAAAAATTCGAGTTTTTCTCTCCGCAGAAATGCAATCGATCAACTATATATATTAACAAACACGCTGAAAGGAGTTCGTTCGTAGTTGAGAGTCCTACAACAAGATTGATATGCCTACACTACCGTTTTTATTTTGTTCGAAAATTAAAACAAGATTTTTGGAGAACGTCAAAATAAACAATATATTATATTACGTATAATGAGGGTATGCGATATATAGTTTTCTAAACTAAAGATTTATATTTATACGTCGTTTAGTGTTACATTTTGTAGCCAAATATGGCTTAAAAACGATGTTTTCCAAAATTTTTCATTTTTTCAAGAGGTTGTATTTTAACTTAACCATTTTAAATCAAATTCATAAAAAAAAAGAAATTTTAAAAATTGAATGACATTTGATCATATTTTTTTGAAGTAATTGTTAATTAAAAAAAAAAACATGTTTTTGTACTTTACTTTTTACTGTGATTTTAAGAATAATTCTTGAAACCTTGAATCCATAATATTATTCCTGGTAATAAAAAAGGGAAATTTTGTCATAGCCTTTTTTTTATCTGCAAATGTTTTAGATATTTAATGGGACTGATTCTCAAAAATATCAACATTTCAAATTTTTAAATCTCCTCCAAAAATAAACAATCTTCATTAGTAGTTTTTATATAAAATGTTGTCAGAATTGAATTTATATATAAATTATTATAATAAAGTAAGAGTACGAATTTTTGTTTGTCAGAATAGTTTTTTTGCGAACCATCGGATAATCTTAAAAGCGTCATGTGGTGAGATTTTTTTTTAATTTTGTAAAATATTGCTGTCAACGTTTAAATAAATAATTTACTAATAAATGGCGATTTTTTACGTGTTCACCTAATTTTCTCTGTAATAATAACTTGTAATATCTTATAATACTTTTTTCACTACTGGTTTTAAAAAATGTAAAAAATTTTTAAGTTTCTTACTTTTTTGAAATGGTCTAATATTTTTGTTGTGATATTTCGATCCAAAATATTTTTCTAAAAATATTGGTGTATGAATATCCAATATTGATCTAACCGTTAATTATTTACTGGCATTATAGTTTCAAAGAACGGAGTAGTACGGGGTTCAATAAAAAAAATAGTAAAAATGAAGTAAAATAAGGTACTTACTGAAATTTCAAGTTTACAAAACGTAAATCAATAAAACATTTTAGATAAATATTCATAAAGAAAATTAGGTGAACACGAATGAACTATAAGAGTTAATATAAAATATAAAAGTTTCCTCGAATCATCAATAAATATGAATATATATAAATACATACAAATATAAAATACACAAGTATTATTAAATGTTAATCATTAAATAATATATTTTCAGTTAAAATGTAATCGAGTACCTATAACCATTCAAACACGAACCGTATAAAACTGCAGCTATTATAATTTTCGAAAAAAAAGGAAAAAAACGATAAAACTGTAAATACACTTTTTCCTTTACGCGTATTTACAACTATTTTATATAATATTCTCTGCAAACATTTAAAAATTATATCTATAATGTTGTTTTTGCCTTTGCGTGTATAATTAAGTCTTTGACGAATATTAATTATTCATTCATATTTTAGAAAAGGTAACGTTGAATGAGTGATTATAATCGGTATGAGGTCAGATTAGGTAGCAGAGTATGAATTAAAAACCATTTTATTTATTGTAAAATGTAGTTATGAAAGGGAAATTTTTCTATTTAAAAAATAATATTCTATCAATTTATTGTGTCGCTTGTCACACGAAAATATTGTCGTTGATACTTGAAAAGATATTTGCGTTTATTGTTTTTAGTTATTTATTTTTAACGTTATATAATATATATATATATTATATGTTTTCAAGCTCAGTAGTAAAGTAATTATAAAAAAGTATAACAAAAAACGAAAAATATCGAGGACAGTATACCTACTATTATCCTTGTTTCTTAATATACAAATTAGATTTTAGAATGTCCAAGAAAATATACTTGGTATAATGTATTGATTTCGATACGATAAGCATTTGAAAAAGAAAGAAATATTACCAGATGATGGCGCAAAATTGGACACAACATCAATAAATCTTTTAGCATATGCAGACGAATGGTATCGATAGGGAACGACATAAACACAGTGAGAAGTTTATGCATAAGACTAACAGAAGTAGCTAAGAAAATAGGCCTTTGTATTAATGAAGAAATAACAAAATACATAAAAGGGATCCAACGATTTCAAAAAAGTGACACGATTTAAATATCTGGGCCTAATAGTCACTCAATCAAATAATATGGAAATCAAGATACTAAAAAGAATAAAAATGGGCAATAAGTGCTATTATGCCCTGGGAAACTTATTTAAGTTGAGACTACTCTCAAAGAATATAAAAGTCCAACTATACATCACTCTGATAAGATCAATATAGTAATGTATGGGTTACAATGTTGGATTTTAAGGAATACTGAAGAATTAAGAATGAAGTTTTCTGAAAGGAAAATACTTAGAAGGATATATGGACCATACCTTGATCCACAAACGGGGATTAATGAAAAAGGCAGAACATGGAGCTAAGAGACCTCTATTATAACAGACCGGATATAGAAAACGAGATTAAAAGAAAAAGAATGGAATGTGCAGGCATGTGTGGAGGAATCCTAGAACGTTGGTGAACAGAGTATTACAAGATAATACAAAAGGCAAAAAAAAGACCTTTAGGAAGACCACGATTGCATTGGGAGTACTGTGTCAAGGGAGATGTTGCAGATTTTTACCCGAACGTCGATTGGCATGCACTAGCAGAAAATCGAAATGAAAGGAGACATTTATGTTTGGCTGTTTGGTCTAAAAGGCTATAACTAAAAGAAAACCATTTCAGAATAATCATGCGACTGTCCATTTTCAAGATTTTAATTACAGGTAATTAGAGTACGATATATTTAAAATTTTCGTATCTTATAATACTTAAAATCCGCCATATTACCAGATAAATATCTCAAAATATACTTTTACTATATAAATATATTTACAATACATAAATACTTAATCCAAAATTTGTATAAACATTTTGAATACTTCAGAACGTCAAAAGAAATGATTAAAATATATATAATACATACATATACTTTGTGTGAATTCAAAAAACCAGAAAACCATTATTTTCGGAATTCCGATGAAATAACAAAATAACAACCACTATCGATTTGGACGACCACGCGTTTTTACTATTACATATTAAAAAGTTACTCGTAATAATAAATAATAATGTTTTTAAGAATCTTATTTAAATATATTTCAATAATAATAATCATATTAAATAATTAGGGCTTGTAGCTGGTTTTCAATAAAACCTGGTAATCGGTTAAACATCGATTTTTAAAACATAATAATTCAATACTAAAGATGTATCCGAAATTATAAATTAGATTGTTTAAAACGAGATTGGAAAACCAAACAAACGTCAGATTTTAGGTTCTTAGTGGGGCATAGGAGAACAGATAAAATTCAAAACCAAAAACCTAAAAAATTAATTTGATTTGAAGCTCGTTTAAAATTAAGGGTATTTAAAGGGGTAGATGAAAATATGTATATAAAATAGAGAAATACATTTATCCAAATTAATTTTATACAGCTCTTCAAATAATAATTTAAATAATCTGTAATGAAAGAATGAATGCCCGAATTCACCGTCCTCTAAAATTAGCCATTATACAACACATAATACTTACATTATAATATGTTGTTGGTGTGTAAATTATTAACAAAAAAAAAAAAAAAAAAAAAAACCTTTAGCAAGTATAATACGTATACATTTCATAAAACCTTTGTACGAATAACGGCTAAGTGTTAAAAGGTTTTTTAACATATTCACATTTGCAGTTCAAACGTATTTTATAATACAGCTATTAAAAGGCATTAACTGTAGGAATAATATAATATAACAACGTAAACGTTGAATAATCTCAGATAATAATCGCGTCGATTGTTCTGTCGAAAACTCCGTATTTGCATCGTAAAGAGAACGAAACGTTTCTACATTACATTTTAAGATTTCTATAACCGATATAAAAATATACTATTAATAGTACACAACTATACACTTCTTGAGCTTTCGCACAATATATAACATCGTGGCGATGTATTGAAAACGAATAAATTAGGCATTATTGGATTTCACCCCCCCCCCCCCCACGCCACCGAACCATTAGATACCTATCAGTCGGCGAAATTAAGTTCAGTCAGTAAATACAAACAGTTGATAAGCTATAAAATGTTTAGCCGGCAAAATCAAAATAATGTTGATAACCTTTTTCGGGCTATTCACACGTGTTGAAGGAACATTTCCGAAATTATTCGGTAACAATAAATGTAAATAAAATATATTATATAGGCAAAATTAAAGATGATGACCATTTTTAAAATTTTTTTTCTTATTTACATTTCAACGATGTATTTTCATCGGTGACACACCTTCCCCCCCCCCCCCAGATGGAAAATATTTCTTCGCTCCCTGTATCATTATTATAATATAATACCACCTGTGGTGGCTTAAGAGTAAATAAATTGGGGAGACTGAAAATCTAATATATAGGTCAAACGCTGTGCGCTCGAAATGAGGGGAACGCTGTGTCCTCTACTACATTTCAAAAAAAATTAGCGTACTTCTACTAAAATTTTCAAATGAAGTGGAGGACTGCTTAATAATTAGTATTCCTGGGGACTATAGCAGTTTTAAATAAATATTTTGAAAAACAACTAAATGTCCATAGATCCATAGAATCTATCCATATTTAAATTGGTTAATATGGATATGTGTAAAAAACGACTGTTTCTAATTCCATCAGAGTACCAAACCAAGACGATACTTACTCCGATATTGATTTTCAACACATTTTCGTATTCTTTAGAACTTGTTTGAATAATCGTATCACGAATATTTTTCGTTTTTAATTTTTTATTAATTGTAATAATAGTATTGAACGGAACTAAAAGCGAATCCGAAAGACAAAAATAAAACTGAAAAGTACCTACATATTATCGAGATAAAAATTACAACCCCCAAAATTGTTGTATTTAATATAGTATATAAAGCTTACCCCAAATATATGTACTAAAATTAGCCTCCACCAAATTAAAAACTCAAACTGTGCCTATGACTGACTAATAAATTGTAAAGACAGTTGATTTTCAAATCAACAATCTCTTTTGTAACTATTGCTAATGAATATTATTAAAGACTGACGGATGGATTTATTCAATGGAAGTATCTACACTTATGTATAGAAATCTAAAACTATATAAATCGTCTATAGAAAAAATAAAAGTAAAACGATTTCTATTTTTCTTTCTGTAAAATGTATTATATTTTTTTTTTTATTTACGAGTATATATATTTTTTTTTTTTGGAAAGTGTAGTTTAATAGTTATAATATTTATTTTAAAATGTTCAGACATATTTTTTTTTAGAAAATACTCGGTATCATTTCATTATATTAAATACTTTTTTATATAACTTATTAACTTTATATTATATCAGATCATAAATTGCAGACATTCTTTATTATAATGTTTTAAGTAATAAAAAATTTATATTAAGCCATTTTCTTCAAAAAAATTTGAGTTCTAAAAATAGTTATAATATTTATAATTTGTATTTTCCAATTATTTCAGAAAATATAATAAGTATATAATATGATATAATGTATAGTATATAACAAGGATGTACATTTACATTTCATAGCTATAATTTAAAAAGTTACACCTAATAATAAATATAAAATTGATTTTGAAAATAGTAATTAAGAAATAAATAATTATTTCCGAGAATAAAATTTGGCTAGGTATAACACTTGGTAATTATGTTTCATAAATCATGCGTCAATGCTCATACAACTCAAAAATATAATAATAATTTATAATCTCAAAATATAAATCTACAAAACTCGTTTTAAATTTAAAATTTGATTAAAAGTCAACGAAAGTTATCGAAAGTTATTTATTTGGTTATAATTTCATTATACATGAATATTGTGTTTTTATTTATGTACACTATTAACGCTTAAAACTTTCGATTCCGATAAAAATCGATACAATAATTATTATTATATAGCGCGTATAAAATATAAATTTGATTATAAATATATTTTATTTAAATGTACAAAATAAATATTTTATATTATATTATATATAGCTTCTCAAATATAATAAAATAACCATATTATGTCAAAACGCAACAAACATTTTACCATATTATAATTTTTAGTATCAAATACAAATCAGTAAAATAGAGATGATAACTATTTTTAGGTACCTATAATATGTTATCTGCAAAAATTTCATCGTAGAAATTTTTATACTCAAAAAATGAACCAAATAAACCGGAAATGGCCTCCTCCCCTTTCGCTGTAGAATATGTAGCAGACAAAACAGCTTATTAAAACTCCTGGCTACGATAAGTGTTATCTAATAGAAAAAAATACTTTGGAAATGGTCCAAAAGTGAATAAACCTTTAGGTGCCAAGGTTGAAATGAAAATTTTTTGAAAATTTCACCTTGTTTTATATGTTGAATAAAAAAAATGAATTTAACCAGAAAAAAAGAAATTTACAATTTACAAGAAAATTACAAAGCCATATTTAATATACCAATACTAAATAATGGTAATTACGTATAGAAACTATAATCGAAAATTGTTTAAAAATGTTGTAAACAATTGACATAATTTATATAACACATGATTTTATGGAAGTCAAAACGAATTTTTTATAATATTGCTCTAGGTAGATAGGTATACGGTATTATATATTTTGTACACAAGTTAATAGCACACGTCGGTTATAAATTAAAAAGTATGATAAACATAATTTGAAAAAAAAACAATATTTGAAGTACTATAACATGTTTAATGTTAAAACGTACTTCTATCGATTTATTGTGGCCCATAGAAATTCTGTTTATTTTCAAAATAATATTTTGTACAGTATTGACATTTATTATTGGCTCCAGGAATCGTTACGGACACTAACAATATCAATTGTTGTTTTATTCCTTCAAAAATATCAATATTTTTATTTTTATAAAAATACAATGTTTATGTATTTTTCAAAAACCCCAATATAATTATTTCCTTATAGTATTAAGTACTTATAGGTATATAAGTACAATCTGATTTAAATATGAACAGATTTTCTACTATCGATTTTTTAGTAGTATAAAATAATTAATAAATCCAGGAACATTAATTTTAATATAACATAGTATTATTAAATTCAAGGTTTGGAAAAATATGTTCGGATTTGGATTCCGGTTAAATAAAAAATAATTATGAGCAAAATCTCTCTTGGTCTTGGAGTAAATGAGACTACTGAAGTAAGTACTGGAACTAACAATATTTTACTATTATTCGCAAGACTAAAAGCAAAAGTTTATGCAATATCAAGACTAAACCATGACTAAACTGCAAGACTTTTGCAATTTGGCTTTTAAATCTTGTTCTTCTCCTTCGCTATTTCTCATTAATTAATTATTTAATTTTAATTCCTTTATAGGTAACGAGTACATTATATACTATAGAATTTTTGTTATGATAATGTATTTTTGATGTACACTCTATATAAAATTTTACACACAATTTACAGTTTTCATAACGCAATCAACACTGTCTTATTTCATTATTTCTGGAGGAATTACAGAAAATTGGGGTAAACGGATTTCCAATTATTTCCCGAATGTTCAAGAAAGTTGATAATATTAAAAACAACCAATTACATAGGTATACTATTTTTGTTCATCAATACCGTTGACATATAAAGTGATAATATCGATTGTATTTTTTAAGGTTTTTTTTTTTTTTTACTTAAATATGAGTATATAAAGTATACGAAAAAGTGATTTTTGAAATTATTTTGAATCTATCCTAAGTTATATTTCTTTATTCATAAATTTCGTGAAATAAAATAGAAGTAAGACTGCAACAATAAGACTGTTTCATTAAGGCCGAAATTGAGTCAAATGACCAAGATAAATATCAAGATTGGGTTGACGAGAATAAGACCAAGAACAAGACTTCCATAGTCAGTTTGCGTGGTTTGCACGGTTTGATCCGGTTTTTAGTTCTAATCTAAATATTAACTAAAAATTAATAACATTAAAGTATTCTGGTTCTTCAAATAATTAATATTTCAGGTTCCAGTTGTGATACTTGAACTTTTGTGTATTAGCCGGTTCCAAAACTGATTCTCCTTAATTCAGTTCCAACTCCTAATTAAACATATAAAATGTAAAATATAATAATATATTATTATATTGTATTTATTTATATTATTGTTATTTATTTTTTTATATTTAATATTATTATTGGCATATATAATATGTATTGGCAGTTATCTCTTAGGAAAATGATATCATAAATATTTTCCAATGTGTGTATTGTGTAGGTATTTTATTATAGGCACCACTATTTATACCTACTACTAAAATACGTATTTTGAAAACTTTATAAACAGATTCATTATGGCATATGCTTGAGAGATCGTTCGTGGCACTTTTCGAATATTATGTATTGTTAAAAAAGGAAAAAAGTTTAAAATAAAAAATAAAAACAAACGTGCCATATAAACGATCTCTAAGCAATATCAAAACGTATACGTTTTAAAAATCCAGTGCATCTATTCGTATGGTGCATGTAGTCAAAAACGCGTCTAGTCGGAGATCAATAACAGTCACAAGACTTTTTAAGCGTTAAACGTACTGTACGACACGTAATATACCCATGAGGTACCTGGTATTTTTTCTTTCAGGATTTAATCGAATCGTTTTATAAATCCTTGTTCATAGTTATTTAGGTATACCTTATACTGGCTATTATGCTTTGGCACATTTTTCACTGGCAATATAATATATACGGTTATCCATTTAATTTTCTTGGCAACATCAACGAGAACCACGATAGAAACAAAGATCGTTTATTTTCTAGACTATGAAAAAATTCATCAGATACATTTTCAAACAATAAAGCATCATATTTTTAGTACTATTTATATAAAGGAAAAAATATTAGACCATAGGATATTATGTAAAACTATTAATGCCTTTAACGAAATATGGGCATTTTTTGTTTTAAACTATAATCATTCAAAAACTCGATATTTCGGTAAGTATTATGGTCGTGTTCGTGTGTATTTAACAAATTCGAGGATTTTTATTTAAGGTCAAGTTGGTAAGGGGAAAGTTAATCTCCTGTACAATAAAATAAATCCCCTGAAAAAAATACAATATTTTCATTATAATATAATAAATATTATGATGAAATAACATGGTATGCCAACAACACCAACGAATTCGGGATCAGTACGAGTTGTCATGGAATGAAACATAATTTATCAATTATACCAAGAAATTCTGACGTCACTCGGTCTTATCTGTAGTCTTTTCAATATAGTAAAATATAAATAAGTTTAATGTTTACAGAGTTTAACATATTTAATCAAAATAAACAGTAGATAACAATAATAATTATAATAAGTAGAACGAGTGACGTAGGCACCATACGTAGAACTCAGTTGCTGGCATACATGTTATTTCGTCATGATAAATATATTATAATAATATAATATATTATATTTTGAATATTATTAATCTTGCACAGTTAACAATAATAATAATTAATAATGATATGCTAAGACGAACTGTTCGATTCGATTCGGAAATCTAACTCAAAATTGAAAATATTTGAGCCCAACTAAACACAAAATAGTTCTGTTCGAATATCGAATCAAGGAAAACAAAATTTGAACCTAATTTGTCTATAATCGATAAAAAAAAAAAATCTAATATATATTTAAACAAGTATTTTATTTTTAGAATGGATAATAATTTTTCCCGTAATATGAATACTTATTATCGACGCATTTTTGGTATGGTTTATCAAAATAATATAATATGATGTATTAAAAATTATTTACGAATCACATACCATTATTCCATATGCTTATGAAATATACAGCGACGTTTTATAAATATTTAAAATATTTTATATTTTTCATATATATAGCATCGATCACCGATTATTCTGACGGGTTTTTGACGTTGGAAAATGTACATTAATCGTAATTCGTATACCAATATTCGTGGTAGGGTACAAAAATATATTGTTTTGTCATCTTATTGATTATAAACTGGTACTCGGTAAATTGATATAAAAGTATTCAGTGTTTTGGTGATCCATTTTATAAGAGAAAAAAAAAGCTCTTGAATTGCCAATTTTTAAATCAATTAAGTACCTAATTGTTTAAATATTATAAATTTTTTATGAAGTTTGATTCTGTTCGGGTTCGGTAAAATTTGAAAAGTTTGGTACGGGTTCGGTTGACCTCAAAAATCTGGATTCGTAGCATCACTAATAAATAATAATTAATAATATCATCAAGGATAAACAAAGTTATTGATAAAACTAACTATAGGTCAGACAGTAGTCGGTACTATATAGTACGGCCAGCGAAAAGTGAGCCGCAATTGTCATGATCCAGATGGACAATATTATCGTAAAAGGGGTTCTCCGTTATGTGCATTTTTAACGTTTAGATTTCGATTATTAATTTATTATTATTATTATTATTATTATTATTTAATAATTATTTATTCATTTTGATTATTTGAGTGTTATATATTTTGTTCGAAATTTAGAATAATACTTTTTAAATAGCATCTTACCAAGATATTCATTCTCAAATGAAAAAAGTAATTTTTAAAGTATACAATTGCTTTAAATTATTGGCTGGTGACAAAAATAATCCCCAACTTTCTAATTTATTTCCACGACAATAATTCATTGATTTAAAACTAAAAAATAACCGCACACGGTAGAACTGTAGAAGAACTTACAATGAACACATCAACTACGTAAATCAGACACAAATAAATTTTAAACGACGTTGATAATGATCGTTCTTTGTTATCGTCAACAGACAGTACAATTATTATCAAATTCGTTTGAAAGTAATTTACACGAGAAACAATCGTGGAAGCCCTGACGAAAAACCTTCACCTGGAGCATGACAATCGCAGCACACTTTTCGCTGGCCGTTCTATAATAATGTGGTTTTAAATAGTTTAAATTGGAAATTAAGAGGACGATACACCCGCATTTACTTTGTCTCGAACCAACTGAAAATGTAGGAAATTATAATATGTTCGTCATTCTTCAAAATTCGTCAATAATTCTAATATTAGAGTAAATAGATAATTTATGGACGATATTACGTTACCAATGCTATAACATCGTCTTTTTTTTCAAAATGTAATTTAAAAATTTTACAAAATTAAAATTTCGGAAAAAATATGATGCTGTAATAGGAGTGACCATGTTTTTAACATTAAAAAACGGGACAACAATCATAAAAGACAGTCAATCGTAATAGTAAAATAAAGTGTAGCGTTCACTTAAGTGTAATTCTTGTATTCTGTTTTACTTGTAATTTTTACATTAAATAATTTTATTCATCCTTAATTATAATAACAAAATAAAATGTAATTGAGATTAAATATTGATTGGATATCTAAAACCTGCTATTTATGCTATAAACAATATTAATCCTAACTTTTTGTTAACCTTACACTTTATTTAATTTATATTTTTTTTATGTATATATTTGTTTATCTTTTAACTTTTATTTTCAAAAATAATCAACATTGATAATTTATATCTTAATCGAATCATTTGCAATGAATATGATACAGATTCTATATTATACAATTCTGATATTTTTTTCTTTAAGGAGCTTATATTCATTTTCATCTAAAGCAAATTCAGATTTGTCAGCCGGTATTTATAATATTGCATACACTTTTCAATAATTTTCCAAATTAAAAAGATCTTAATAAGCATTAATTATGACTATATACCTAACTACTGCAGGTAGTAAAGTTTATTTTCAATAAAAAAAAATTAACTACAAAGATATAATGTAAAAACTGAGTTAAGAATTATATTAAACATCAAAACAATTTTAAGAATTTTAGCCAGATATAAAACACTTGTGGATGACTGTGTTTAATGTCTCCGATTATCAAACTGACAATAAATACATTTGTAAGTTCACTTATAATCAAATTTATAAACCAGAAATATATCTACGCAATACTTCAAAGTATTGTAAAAATATTCATGTATCAAGACCATTAATTATTGTTGTGTATTATCACAATTTTTATTAAAAATCACGTTTACGCTCTATAACTACAGCTTCTCAAAGTCGCAAAGTGAAAATGTATACAAAATGTAAAATATGAGAATATTTACTTAAGTTTTTTCAATGTTCATTTTAAATCTTAAAATCCATGATTGAAAATCGTAAAATTTTTAATCAAGAGAGAAGTTGTTGTTATAAGGCGCGAACGTATTTGAATATCACTAAAATGAGAGGGTAGCATCCTCTTGAGCTTTTAACATATCTAGATTCTCGAATTTTGTAAACTGAATCATTATAAATGACAATAATAAATGGATAACCACGAAAAAAAAAACATAAAAATAGTAATCGAAGAATAAAATCAATAAAATCAACGTCGATCAAAAATAATACGGAAAACGCAGTTTACGGACTTTATTACTATCACAAAATTGATGCCATAATACTATATTTTGGAAACTTCTTACCGTATTCTAGCCGAGAGAGGTAAAATACAGAGTTGTACATATCAATTTATGGTATAATTATCTTTTCAGTAAATCAACCCGTAATGTATAAGTAGTAGAAGTACTGAAAGAGTTAATACTAAATGATTAATGTATTTTATTTTTAATTTGATAAAATTGTCTTGTCTTTCATTGTTTATGATACAATAATAAATAGTAACAAAATATAACAAATTGATCGATCCAGACAAATACAGAAAAAAATTAGGCCAATGTTAATGATAGTAGCTTTATTACAGGTACACTTCGTGCATAATTGGATGATAGTCAGCAGATATCGAGTATTGTAGAATTTGGAATGTGTAGTTTTAGCAAGATATTAATTAAAAATCTTGTTAGTTGGTACATTTTATTGTTTATTATCTCTTCGGATTCTAAATATCACGGACTCGCCAACGTAAATATTAAACCAGTGGGACAAAAGCGAACGACCAGAAAATCGGATGCTGAGAGGTGTGTCTCGTGTGAATTTTCCTACATCCACTGCAGGTATATAACTAATATAACTATTTAAAATAAGCTTATAAGTTTGGTTGTTTTTCCGTTTAAGGATCCGGTAAGTTTTGAATTTTTCGTTAACTAATTTCTATTTATTAAATACTATGATAAAAAGTACATGGAATAACCACATATAAGTCAAAATTTTGCAGAGTTGAATTTTGAGGTGAGTATCTTTCAATTCGAAATAAAAAGGCTTTGAATGTAAGAAAGAGTCATGGGTTTATTAACATTTAAAGTTTTAAAATACAAAGATACCTAAAACAAGATACGTCAAAAATATAAATGAATTGTTCTCGTTATACCCTTCATATTATGTTGAATAATTGAATGATTTGCAACTTTTAATTGACTCTAAATAATCCTTAATCTCTCACAATCTCAGTATTTGTGTCTCATGCCATTGTATCAATTAAAAATAAGACTACAATCCATAAGATTCCTTAAAATAAGGCTTTACAATCCTTAAAATACTTCAAACATTTAGCTATCACTTTTGTCATTGCCCTTTTGTTTACTAATAGCTAGTATTGTTGCACTTCAGTTTTTATTAAAAAATACTATTCTACAAAATACCTTTGAAAAGATTCGAAAAAATTTAAGGTCTGCTCGTCTAAATAATTTAACTAGATTTGAACGAATCAAACATTAAGGAAATTATTAGACTTTTTTTCCAAAATGTTTAACTATTATTATTATTTACTTTCCCGAATTATTTACCCGAATTTACTTTCACTTGATAACTACAACCAAAAAATAATATGTGCATTGTGTTTTCTATTGACTCTGCAAATATAAATTATTTAAAAGATAGTATTTTACCTGTGTTTACCAGTGTTTTTACTGTGTTTATAATTTAATTATCATTATGTAATTTTGCGTCTAGCAAATAGTTACACACCTCATAAATTTATTGTATAAATAATTCCAATTTTCCTCTCAGTATCTAATAATTTTAATACTTAGTTTTCTGTAATGCCAAACAGGATTTTTTTCTTAAATGTAAACATTGAATAAAGCATAGTTGTTAATCAGAAATCTTAGGAAATTTCTGATTGTATTTTAAATTTGTAAATAATGGCATTAATATAAACTATATACTTCACTGGCATGGAGTGAAATGTTCATACTTGTCCAAAATTTTCATTCATCACTACATGAAGTCCAAAGCTTCACAAAAAACATTATTTTGGTGCCTGTTATAGAATTTTAAGTTTTAAATATGTTATGTTTTTGGAAAAGTTTTTTATCCGAAAAATAACACATTAATCACGATCATGATAACGACTGATGTCACTCCAAGCAAAATAAAGTTCGATATTTTTTATAGTCTCATCAAATTATAACCATTACATTTGCAACTAATTTTTTTTATTATTATTTTCCTTTTATTAGTACCTTTTGTAACTTTTACTAGAGGAATATTATAATAATATATTTTTATTATTTTAATAATTAAAGTAGGATATCACTAAATCAATTATCATATAAATTATAAGATTAAATATAATATTACTTTCGGTACAATGAATACCTATATATATATATATATATATATTTATCTCATTTATTCGCTGTCTATTACCTATATCGTATAACGTTTTTATAGTATTTTTAAAGTTATAAAAATAATGCATAGAAACCAGAGCTATATAATACGAGTCTGAAAAGTATAATAACTGACCATTATTTTTTGCGAGACAATTCATAAAAAACAAGAAAATTTCCAACAAGGATACAAATAAATTTCTAGAATCAATTTAAATTTTATGAAAACTTATAACAAATGACATGGTTAACTTATGTAATATAGGGAATCATTTTAAATACAAAATATAATATAATATGATTTATTTTAGACAAAATTCGTTCTAGTATGTAACTATTCGATATTATGGTATTATTTCGTAAAAATAATATAAAATTATTGTATCTACCTATTATACCTGTTATTTATTTTATAAAACGATAGTAATTTATACTATTCTTATACAGGTATACTAATATCAGGAGCACAATTTCAGTTTTGAAATAGGATTACTAAATTTTCCAATAACTTCCACAACTTTAACGAATAACTCATAATATATATTCTTATTGCATATTTTCTTTTTATACATTAATTTAACTTAATATTATTATTTATTATAACAAATAATTATTTTTATTTCATAAAAGTATTTAACTTTTTGAATAAATTAATTTTTTAATTTAAATTTTTTCATTTATAAATCTGTCAACTATGGTAAAGTAGTCAAAACGCGTGTTTTAGTGAACGATTTCCTCAGTTCGACTCCCAGGTAGCAAATAGAGTACCTAGCCAAAGAGATTTTTCTCACTGGTGGCATCTGGTCCTTGGTGCAGTACGGCCATAATTACCAAATCCATCTAATAATTTGGTAGCTGTACTTGTAGTATCTTAATAGTAGTAGTTGCAGCTATCAAGAACTAGCTTCGACCAGTGTCGTATCTGAAGCTCGATCAAGAGAGGTGAGGCGTTTTAAAAATTTTAATGCACTTATCTGGAAATAAAGTGAGAGAACAACCTCCTTCTCGATCCCCAAAAAAGTTAAGTCAGCATTTTTAATAATAATGTTAATTTTTAATTTAATATATAATCAGTTATAGTACTGAAAAATGAAAATAAAATCTAATGGGAAAGCGAAGGGGATGTGCGCCCTTTCCAAATTCCAAAAAATATATATATACTATAATTATACAATAATATATACTTATATTTATATATATATATATACTATAACATGTTATATAGATTAATAGGTAGGTACACACAAAATCACTCATAGGTGTGCTCCCCCTCTCCATAAAACATATCGGGATTCGCTCTTAGATTACAAATGCTAAATACCTAGGCTAAGTGATATATATATATTTAATAATCGTGGTAATAAATAATAACCAAATCAAACAATAAATACTTCAACTATACTATCTTACCAAAACCAAAAGCTAATTTTAGCTTTTTCCAAATTAATTTACAATGATGTGTTTTTTTTTTTTTTATGTCTGTACCCAAAAATTCTACCAGAAAGAGTGCTCCGATCTTTACAAGCTTACCCATTTTCCGGTAGCAAATTTCATCTAGTTGATACTTTAGAGAAGTCATATTTCGATTTTTAAAATTTTTTTGATAAACGCGTAAGAAAAAACTATCAAAAAATTAGCATAAAAATTGAAAAACACGATTTTCACAGTAAAATTCTTCATAACTTCGAAAATATTGATGCTAGTATCATGAAATTTTCACCACTAACGTATATACGTAAAATAATAATACAAAAAATTTTTGAAAATTTTTACCCACTTTTGGGCTATTTATAGCAATATGCAAATTTGAGAAATTTAATTCATAACAGGCTTAATTTTTGTATTTAAGACCTGAAAATTTAATACAGTGTCAAAAATACGCCATTCTAGTTGCATACAAAAAATTATAAAAATCGGTATTTACAATATTTTTTTATAGTCATTTAAATTTTTCCGACAAAATGATCAATTTTCAGGTATTTAAGTCCAAAATATTGGTAAAATGAGATTTT
Source organism: Pemphigus obesinymphae (assembly GCA_025469235.1). Classification (NCBI taxonomy): domain Eukaryota; kingdom Metazoa; phylum Arthropoda; class Insecta; order Hemiptera; family Aphididae; genus Pemphigus; species Pemphigus obesinymphae. Next base: position 121,055 of record JAIPRL010000381.1, read on the forward strand.
AAGACCTGAAATAATTTAACATAACGTTAGTCGTGCATTATATTAACTAAATTTAAAAAATCGACCGGAAAATATTTTAGATTCTGAGCGAAGCGAGGAATGTATTGGTTTTACAATGATGTGTTTTTTTTTTTTTAATTTGAGTTATTCCTGCTAGATTTATACTTGATTTTTTTTTCGTGGACTTTTTTCCTTATATTCCTGTTGCCCTACAGAATATATAGTTCATCAATTTTTGATTACCGAAATTTCCAACTAAAAAAGTCGTATTTTTAATGACACCTATACCTATATGTATTATACATTTTTCTATTTTAATAAAGAAATTATTTTATCTGAGAAACGTGTACTATTTATTTAAACTAGAATTAAAAATACTGAAGAAGTTATCGAGTACCTCTATATATAATAAACTATAGACTAAAAATGACCTGATATCCTTATCACTACTTTTTAGAAACGCCAATTACAATACAAACATAACAACTATCAATGCACTTTTAAATATTAAATTATCTATAAAATAATAGAAAACAACACCGTAAAAATCCAAAGGCAGCCACCCATCAACCACCCTCCTCTCATATATGCCACTGTTTTGGACTCCCTTAATATGTGATGACGGTGTACACCCGTGTAGTTTAGGATATAAGAACATGTAAAACTGTTAGTTTTTAATTTTAATTAATTTATTTATTTGAATAGGAAATGACGTACGTCACGCTAGCCTCTCCCCACTTTGGAAATTTGTACTTTTTTTTTAATAGTAGTTTAGTATGGAATTTATATGAATTTTTATGACAATTTTCAGAATTTGTATGAAATTAGTTTTACCGGAATAACTTAAAAACACTTGGAGGGGCTGGTGAGACTTTTGTGCATTTATTTTTTAATAAAAAACATATATGGGAGGACGGGCTACATTCGCTCCGCTCTCTGTGGCCGACTACATTCGCTCGTTACGCTCTCGAATATCGCTCCACTTCGCTTCAATTGAAAATATCCGCTGTGAAACATTACGTTGGGTAGGTAACAGGTAAAATATACTTATATATTTTTTTCTTTTTATAAAAAGTTGTGCCAGCTTAAACTCAAGTTAGAACAACTCTTTTAATTATCGTCGGATTTCAATGAAACACATTGGCCCATACCTTGGAAAGTAATTGACGAACCGGTTTCCTGTGGTGTTTCACAAAAAGTCAGGGGATATTTTCGATTGAAGCGAAGCGGAGGGACATTCAAGATCGTAGCGTGCGATTGGGGTAGGCCACAGCGAGCGGAGCGAGTGCATCCCGCCTTTTCAGCTATGTTATTTATAAAGATAAAAGTGCACAAAAGTTGCGATTAGAGCACATAAATTGCACATAATTTGCACAAAATAATAGCAATGGTTTTATTGAAATCGGACGATAATTAAAAGCTGAGATAACAAGTGTTCTTAAGTTATTCCGATAAAACTAATTGCATACAAATTCTAAAAATGGTTATACAAATTCTATACTAAATAACTGTAAAAAAACTGTGAATTTCCTAAGTAAATATATAAATAAAAAAACACTATTAATAATGCATATATTCTAGATATAACAAACAATACAAAACAAATAAAAACACTAACACTAAAATGGTAATTATTTTTTAAGCAATATTTTATCTCTGAAAGAGAATGATAAAAAATCCACATTTCAATTTTGTTACCTAACATTAACATTCGGTTCATCGATGCGAAAAGACAATAATTGCGTTTGTATGTACAAACATGGAATGGTAGAGTAGATCTTAGCGTAAAATTTGGAACGTTAAAAGATAATAAAGAGAATGTTTCGAGACAATTTATTTTGGAATTTAGCAAATTATATAGACGGCATAAATCTTTAAATTGCTTTCTGAATTCCAAATTCTCTATATTGAACTCTATTGCTAATGATTTAAATGTGAGTTAGGTATTCTAAAATTGTTTGAACGAGTGAAAAATATAAAACACGTAAACTTAATGGGTCGTGAAACTCCCGAAATCCCGTAAAGCTTTATTACCATTTTGTAAGTTGTTACTCTCATGTTCGGTAAATGTAAAATTAAATTTAAATATAAATATTATAGTTATGTTCAAAAAGTGTAATATTTAGAAAAATGTAATGTAATGATATTTTCAAACTCGTGAAATTAATATAACAGATTCTATATAAATTAACGCAATGCATTAAATTCAAATAAAACAGACATATTAAATTCAAATAAATCGCCCATAATTAGTCTAAATATTCCGCGCATTCAATGCGACGTTTTCATCTGATTATATAATGTTCAATTCTAATATTGTACATGGAAAATATGATGTTTTAACATGGCGTTATATATGTGCTATATATGCGCTATATGTGTACTATATATATCTGTTACATATTATTACGCTATGCGTGCGTTTGAATGATATTAAAACACGTTTTTCTTTTCAAGTTAGACTTCTCTCCTATAGTTATAGTAGATTTAAAATTTAAACAGAATATTATAGATGAGAATAGTTACTATAGGTGAACAGAGTTTTTTTTTAGTTAAAATAATTATTTTCAATATGTTTTAAATTTGAAAATTTGATGTTTTTTAGTCACAAGTATTAGACATTCTAATAAATTTATCGAACAAAAACTTTATGCTTGGCCTTAGTTAAAGTTCTCATTTTTTTTATTTAGTCTCTCTAGTGCATCTACTTGACTGTCCGTATTATTCTCAAAATTCGCATTTTTTTCTTTTTATGTATAAATATACTATTCTATATATAAATAATTTTAATCCTTCCATTGCCATTATTTTGTCTCACAAACGTTTTTAATTCAGACCGAATTCTCGCCATATCTACAGCTACATTGCGCTCTAAAAATCGTTGTTTACTTTAAATTAAAAAATTTCACGAATCTGCGGCAACTCGCTACAGCAAAACACCGTAGATAAAATAGACAAAAGAAATATATACATACAATTTATTTTCATCTCTGTTCCTTTCTCTTGTCCTACAGGGAGTGGTTTTTAGTTGAGATTAAACTCTCGATATGTATTCAGCTCAATTGCGCTCGAAAAATCATTGTTTTCTTCTGAGTTCAAAATTGTACGTGTCTGTGACCATTCGCTACATCAGCAACACACCGTAGTTGAACTGGATAAACGGAATGTAATATACTGGTATATTGGTTTAGTACTTTCTAATATAAGATGATTTTCTTGAGGTAACTCAGTTATTTGTGTGGTGACATTCATCAAACCCACCAACCCATTTATTTTATTCCGATCGCGAGTTGCGTAAATAGCAACTTTCGTATATATCAACGCAAACCCATCCAGAATTTCGATAGGCAAAAGTCACGTGGTTTTATATTTACCGCTAGTTAATTTCCTTTATCTTTTCGACGCCATCTTATACTAGACAAAAGTTGTGAAATAATTATAGGTAGAAATTAGGCGGGATCCATTATATAAATATTATATTCTTCAAAACACGTAATTTGATATGTGACGTAGTATTTTATATATGCGCACCACGGGGGTGTATACATTATACCCTACACGTTCACTATATATTTTCTTATATCATAATATATAGTATTATGAATTTTTAATCTTATTTCTACTACACGACAAAATATGGAACATTATTTATACATAAAGTACATAGTTTTTTGTTTTATACTTTTGAACCTTGAATACTTTGAATATTATAATATTAACAGGATTTGTATACAAATACATGAACTATTATGAGTTATTTATATAATTTATGATTATAATATTATAAACCAGATGTCACAATATTATACATTTTTATTTTACGTATACGTATTTCAACAACTATGTTATCATCTTCAGCGCGTACCAAAAACTTTTAAACTTTTTTAAGTTAACTTTTAACTTTTGGAGTTTTTGATGCGCTAAAGATGATAACATAGTTGTTGAAATACGTTTGCGCAAAATAAAAGTTTGTAATATTGTCATTTCGGGCTTACCATATAATAATTATAAATAGTCACAAGTACTCATATTATAATATATTTGTATAATTTATATTTAACAGGACGCCACACTGCTGTATTTACTCGTATGAAACATGCTTTGGGAGATGCACGTTTCTAGAGAACTCAATTATTTTAGCATACAACAACTTACATAAAAAAATTAAGATCATAAGATGATCTAAATTTTTACATGGGCGATTTTCAATAAAATTATTGTTTGTTGAGTTATATATATATACTTTTGAAAATAGAAAATTCTGGGAAATTCCAAGACTTATAATTTTAATCATTTAAATTGTCTAATAATTTTATCGAAAATCAACCATGTAAAAATTTAGGTTATTTTACAATGTTTCAATTTTTATAGAAGTCATCAAATGCTAAAATCACTCAGTTTCTCAGAAAAGTACATCTCCCAAAATACGTTTTACTTAGTTATTAATAGTTATTTATTAATACTTCACAATACAAATATGTTACTGGTATAAGACCATTTTTTAATTACTTCTGAAATTTATTTGAATATTTTGCAATCATGAGATTTTAATTTTTCTTAAAATCTTATAATTTCCTATACAAAACCCCTTAAAAAGTGGGTGTGTGGCGTCCTCTTGACGTAAATATATAGTAGCAACATAATATTTAGAAAAGTTAGGTTTAGATATACTGAAATATTTAAAAAAAAAAGCTGAGGTAGTTCGTTTCCACCGACATTCTGTCACAAATAAAGTATTGGATAGAACTTGAATATTAATTCTCGTACATAATATGCAATTTTCTAATTAAAGACTTACATTATATGAATACAACGGCATCTCACGGACGACAAAGGAAACAATAACGACGACGATACGCACGCACACCTCTTTAGAAGATTTTATTATCCGTAAAGGAATTCATTCAGGGTTCGGCTTTGAATCCTTGGTTATGAATAAAATAACAAAGGATATACAGGATTAGGTACCTCGATGTATGCTAATAGCAGACAATCCTAAGGAAGTAAACGGTATACTCAAAGAATGGAGAGCCCCACTTGAAGGTGAAGAACCAAGGATTTTTAAGGGTAAAATGAAATAATATATAGAGTATGATTTTGGATAAAGGGAGCTCGACAGCGTATAGGGAAATACTGATTGATAACAGTATGTTTATTTAATTGATAAGTATTAAACGACCCATACACGGAACTATCTGTTGTCAAACTCGTCAAACCAATTGTCCGATCAATTGTCAAACCTAACGCAGCCCACACACCTGACGATTGGTTTGACGATATCTAACCTAAATTTTTAGTGAAGTTTATTTTGTTTGTTTGTATCAGTATCTTTTATATCAATATATTATATGTACATTTACGAATTTTGTGATAGAAATTAGGATACTGATAATTGATAACATTGCCATGTTGTTAGTTCAGTCTGTCAAACAAAGCCACCATGCACGAACATAAACCACATAATCACCAAGAATTCCTTAATGTTTTTTCTAATATGCGTAATTCGATCATTATAAAACAATGTAGGTAAAGCATAGTAATACGTTTTTTAAAATGTATATTTTTAACGTAAATATGTGCGTTAAAATCTTCATAACTTATAAAATAAATACATTCAGTTTGACATTTCTGAAAAATTAATGCATTAATATCCTCATATATATTTATGATTTATCTTTAGTCTCCGGAACAGTATTCCTATTTTATAAATTAATATTGAAATTTAATTAAGTTTTCAATATGCGATAATCGTAATTAAACGTTTACGTATTATCCATGGAAAAGTATGTGCAGGACACAAGCAACAAGGATAATGTATTATTATATTAGCGCTGCCCAGAAACTAATTATATTCAGGTTTCGACGTAAAACGTTCAATGTCGACATAAACTTTTCTTGACAAAAACTCTTAAGTTAATTCGCAGATTTCGTATCATCTATAATCGAAAACGTGAAAACTTGCAAAACAGATAAAACAATAATAAACTTCACGCAGTTTTCGCGCCCTATAGATATATACACAAGTTCCCGATATAATAGGAAATCCCGACATTTCGACAAAATGGTGTTTCGTTGAAAGCTAATTTAAAAGTTTTCATGGTAAATAAAGTAAAAAATAAATAAATAAGAAAAACAATTTTAAAGAACTCAATACTTACCTACTAATCATTAATCGACATATACTCGACAATTTATTATCTTTAATTCAATATAATTTTTCGAATATTATTACTCTTCCTTGGGCGTCCATACGTCCCATTTTTTTTTTTTTTTGAGTTTCTCCACGTGCATGACATTGCCTCCCCTCTCATTGTCCGATTGTCACCAAACCGGTTCCAATATTTTGCAAATAATTTGCAACTATTTTCAACCAAGTTTTTATAACTCGCAACCGAATTATTTTAGCCGCTGTCGATGTTTTAGTCAAGGAGACCAACCCACCTCCCCCCACACACACATTATTTGATCGACTCCAAACCGGTGTCAATATTTTGCAACTAAGATTGTATTTTATTAACTTCATTATATTATAACTATATTATATTATAACTAATAAATATTTAAATGATAAAAGATAGATATGTAAAACATTTTATTTATAATAATACTTTTCTTGATTTTATTGAAGCAAATTTTTCAATGGCGTCTTAAAAAACGATGGTATTCGCTATTTTGCTTTCAATTGATAATATTGCTGAATTAGTCAATTTTTTTGGTTCTTTTTTTTCTTATTCTATTCATATTCTTTATTCGTTTTCATAAGTTTTGACTAATTTTAAATTTCTAAACGAACGTTCTCTAGATGCAACAGTAACAGGGATAGTAAGATACGTACATATATTTTGTATGACTCCAAAAAATGAAACGGGTTTTACCAAAACACTTGCAGTATGTACGCCGACTAAATTAAGACTGTGTGCTGCACATGGGACACTATTCGACACGGCGTGTCATCGTGTCACTGTTAAAATATCTATTAAAATGAATAGGTACTCTCTAATATTTTTTACAAATTTACACTGCATGCGACTTCCGAGATGACGTTGAATGGTATGTACCAATTTCAATTTTATAATTCCAAATTATAAAAACTTGGTTGCAAATAGTTGCAAATTAGTTGCATTTGCGAAAATATTTTACGAACGATAATAGAGTTATAGTTAAAAAAAAATACTCGTAAGTACTTCATTGTTTTAAAATGATAATAAAATAATTTATAAAAATGTAAAACAAATGAGTCGAATTCCCTAAATTATTTAGAAAAAAAAACTGTATGTAAAATACGTAGGTATAATGGATAAATATCTGTATGTTTTAAAAACTTCGAATTACTTTTAATATTATATAAGAAACTTGAATATATATTTTTTCTACAATTCTTTGTGTTTTCCTATCATTTATTTTTGCATTTTTATCCCTCTTTTAACGCATATTTTATTGGATACTATAAACTTTTATAGTGCATTTTTTAAACAACTCTAAGAATAAAAAAATCACTTATTTACTCACAATTAATAATTACTAAAGAATTAATGTGAATATATATTATATATATTTTTTTCTTCTTTTATTGATTCCAAACTAGAGGGCAAAATAAAAAAAAATTATTTCGAACATTTTCAGAAAGTAATATAAACATAATATTATTTGTCGTTTTGTGTCCGAAAAATTAACGTTTAAAAACATTTTACAAAATCTATTACATTTTTATTTTAATGCACTTTAAATATTATGTCAATAATAATTAATCAAAAGATGGAATTTATAAGGAATATATTTATTGTATTGTGATATGACGAACTGTTCAATATTTCCCTTGCAAGTTTGATTCAAATATCGAATTATGTAAAACTTCTCGACAAAATATTTACAATAATGATATACAATTTGGATCATTTTAAATGAATGGTTAACTTCAGTTCAGGTTCGGTTTGATCAAAAAAAATTTGGTCGGTATCACTTATTTTATTACATTTTTGTTTAATTTATATAATAAAAATAATAATACATACAATAATAATAAAAATACATTTTCATGAAAACAATTATTTTATTTAATATTTTGTATAATTTAATTAAAACAAAATAATGTGATAAAATAAATAATGAATAAAAATATCCAAATAAATAATTTAAAAAATATCATTAAGAGAACAAATAGACTAGAGAGATAAGAGAGTTTGGTAATTGGACGGTAGTTTGATATAATTGTTTGATAGCCTGATTTAAGGAAAGGAGTAATTTAAGGAACCGATTTTTAGAGCAGAGAGGACTCTGCAGAGGAGTCAAGGAATTTACGGAAAAAAAAAAAATAGAGGCCAAGCAATAACATCACCTTGGATGCCATCAGAACTAACGAATTTAATGTTACAGAAATATTTCAATGCATTGCTGACGTGATCCAAAGTAAAGTGAGAACGAGAAGGGAGACTAAAGTGAGGGCTGAATATATTTGAAGATGAAGGAAGTGAGCAAGATGAAGAGGTATAGTTAGAGGAAAAGAACTTGGAGAAGAAATTAGCTTCATCAGCAGTATTTGAACTAGTAGAGTCATCATAGACAACATTTTATGAAGTAGAAGAGGAAGACCAGAAAGATCGACAATTTCATAAGAGAGAAGACTCAGTACGAGAAATGCAAGTACGGTAGCATTACTTTGACTGGAACTTAAAACGAGCACGGAGGAGGAAAAAGAGTCCATTAAGGAAAGGGACGATTTGTATTTCGCGTGAGCTTGATTTTTTTGGCAAACAAGATTTTTAAATTCAATTAAATACTAAGTTGGAAAAGAAGAGTGATAACTGAATACTTAGGGGACAAAAGAAAGTATAGTTTAATGGAGAGCGTCAAGGAAAATATACATAGATTCATCAGTATTATTTGAACAGAAAGTATGTTCCCAGTTAAAACTATTAAAGAAATCCATAATGCGTGGATAGTCAGCCGTTGATAAATTAAAAAAGGATAGTGATGAGAAAGAGACGAGAGGAGGAAAAGCATAAGAAAAGGAAAGAGAAAGGGCAGGATGGAAGGAATCAGGAAGAACTGCATACCCGAACGCAGAGATAACAGAAATCAATTTACAATTAATAATTATTAAATTTAAAAGACACCCATGCGAATTAAAGAAGTTATTAAACTGAAAAAGTCCATGTAGAGAGAAGATTTCAGGAATACAGAGATATTGACAAATAGAGGGAGAAGAATAACAGAGACCATGGGTGTCATTTGACCAGGAAATATGGGGAAAGTTATAGTCACCACAAAAGACATAAAAACGGGAAGGATATTGATGAAGAAAGGTATTAACAGTAGAAATATGGGTTTAGATTTTATGTACTAATTTTTAAAAAAAATTTGTATGCCACTAAAATCAATATGAAGAATTTGTACCACAATTATGTTTACCGATTTTTATGCTAATTTTTTGATACTTTTTTCTTATGCATTATCGATAAAATTTAAAAAAATAACCTCTGTAAAGTACCAACTGGATAAAATTTGCTACCAGAAAATAGTGCTACATGTAATGATCAGAGAACTTCTTCTTATAAACACATTATCATAAAACAAATACATTCCTCGCTTAGCTCAGAATCTAATATACAGACCTTGATGATATTTATTCGTACCCAAAAGGCCAAACATATACACTGAAATATGGGAGTATTATTTTTTTAATATCATTTTATTGTGGTTTCATACGTCATAGCATTATTGTTTGTTTTCGATTAAATCCACCTAATACCCAGTCATCGTCTTTCAATTCCAAAATGGGCGTTATTGTTGTATTACATGGAGTTCTTTTTAAGGGGTTCTATGTTGACAATTCTAAAGAAATGATTAGAAAAATTAAAGTCTAGCGATTGAAAAAATGTTTAAATACATTAAAAAAGTCAAAATTATAAGAAAACATAATATTTGTTAAAAAGATGTTTATATGACACAAACAATAACACATTTTATGATGGGTTTAGAGTTAAAATACTTATTATAAAATATATTAACAAGAAACCTCATCGTGGGTATTCAATATTTAAAATACTTAACTCATTATTAAAATAATGATTTTTTTTAGATTTCAATTCACCATTTGTTTGACATAATTAATATTTTTAAAACACTGAGGTTTTTGCCTTCATATCTAAAATAATTTTTTTGGGCCTTTTGGTTCGTTTTACCTAAACATAATTTTAGATTCTGAGCGAAACAAAGCATGCATTGGTTTTATGATAATGTGTTTTTTATATGTCTATACTCAAAAATTGTATAAGAAGAGATTCTCCGATCATTACATGTAGCACTATTTTCAAGTAGTAAATTACACCTAGTTGGTACTTTACAGAGGTTTTTTTCGATTTTTTTAATTTTATCGATAAACGCGTAAGAAAAAACTATCAAAAAATAAGCATAAAAATCTGTAAACATAATTGTGGTAAACAATTTTCATAACTCCAAAAATATTGATTCTAGTGGCATGCAATTTTCATCACAATTACGTAAAATATTAATACAATTTTAAATTTTGAGATATTCATAATAGGTATAATTTTTCTACTTTAGAGGAGAATTCTGTTTTTCAAATATTTTTTAATTTTTGATCAAAAAAATAATGGTAAAATCAGAATTTGATAGTCGGACTTGGTTTTAAAGTTATATCAAATTGAAATTTACCGATTTTACTTTCTTTGTTTAAAAGATTTATTTTTAATATTTATCAACATATTATAGTCTAGTGGCAGTCAACGGGTTTTTTGAGCACTAGATATCACAGTCCGTAACGTGTCGGTTGTCTAAATGCTAAGTATAGGTAGGAAGTTAAACTGCAAAAAATCACAATAGAATAGCCTCTCGGACTCTCTTGTATTCCTTTTAGTCTTTAATTTTTATCACTCTATGCAAACTCTATGAACCTAAAACATAAAATCTGCACGACTTTCCACGGAGGTTACAATGTGATGAATCATAAAACGCTGATTTTTCGATATACCATAAAGTAACTTTACAGGTAGGGATATTAACGGTACCTATAACATCTCAGATATGTACGTAAGCACTAAATTACAACTTGACATGTCTCAATATAACTGATATTACTGAAATACGTAAATTATATAACTGAGGTATAATATATATTCGTACACAGCGCACCCTAATATGTATATAGAACTATATTTTTTATTACCTACTTTCTCAATCTTTTAATCTTTGTAGGTATACTGCTCGTGTAGTGTACAACTTAGTACATAATATATATTATATAAATGTACTAATATTGAAATTTTAAAGCGAAAAAAATATTAAATTTGTTCCGTGTACTTACATAATACTCATATAGAGATCAATTGACTTTGAAGGACTATATATTAGGTATTGTATAAATGGCTATTTTTCACGATTCAAAAATATGTACCTACAACATTTGTACGGAGTTTTCTTTTTATTTTAGATATGATCCATTTATCCTTATGCGCATTTAATATTTAAATATAATAGAGAAATTTGTATACACACTGTTCTAACGATTATAATATTCCAGAAGGATGTCTACAGATTTATCAATAATTTAAAATTATTCGAATAGATTGAATGGTCCGATGATTTCATGTATAGGTTAGATTACAACTGCACGTATCGGATGTATTTTAAAACAGGTATTTTTGTAGTATTATTCTTCATTAGTTTAATAAACATAATCGAGAGACTACGAAAAAATAAAACAAATTTGAACAGAAACTCTGTTGTGGAAATTAAAAAGTCAAAATAAATTTCAATTATTTCATTTTATAATTATAACTCAGAAAATATAAATTCCACAGAAATGTCATTTTCACCGATTTCACTAATCTTGGTAAAATATAATATGTAATTTTCAAAAAAAAATAGTAACCATTCACAGGGTTCAGATATTTTTTTCGAATTATTATTGATCTAATTTCAACAACTGCAATTGTATTATAAAAAAAAAATTAAAAATTAAAATAATAGTATAGGATAATCCTTTATTTAAATTTTAACAAAATTGATTCATTATCATGATGATATTACTTTTAATATCATTTTAATTTGAAAATGATCAAAACTCATGAAAGTATGAAACTTTAAAATAGGTACTTGTACAGCCATTTTTTAGATTTTACATTTAATAATACTTATAACAAGTTTTTTAAATATAATATAATTTAAAAGTTTAATAATTATCAACGAAAGATATTTAATTACCTATCTTTAATGATAACATTAAATTATTTAAATTATATCATTTATAATTTCTTTTCAGCTTTTGGATTAATATTCTATAGATAATGTTTTTTAGGTATGTTTTTTTATATAGAATTTTTAATTTTTAATATCGGTACCAATAGTTAGACAATGTTCAATTTATTTTCAATATCATTAAGTTTATTGCAATCGTATTTTTTTGTTTTTTTTTATCACTGAATTTTGAATACACTCTTGTGCCTCAATATCGTTTTAAAAATACAGCGATTAATAATATAAATGAAATATTTATTAGTATAAATATACCTTACTAGCTGACAACAATATTGTGCCGATATAAACGACACGAAAAAAAGAGTTGTGTACAATTATCGTTCATTTTACATTATATTGTACGTACATTTTCACATTTTAATCAAAAATAATCTGAAATTGATTGGGGTAAAGGTACAAAAAAATTAATGATCCGAACAAAAAATCCAGATAAGGCACGTGGACCTGCATGGTTCACTGTTTCTGGCCTTTAATTTTAGTGCACACCTAATATAATTGGACGTGGTTGAACCTACTTTAATTTAATATATATTATATTTTTTCGTTCCTTAGAGTATTGGAAAATATGAATGTAACTTATAGAAAATAACATTTTTACTGGGATTTAATATTTCGACTGTTTTATTATAATATTATTATGTTTATTTAACTCATAATAATAATTATATTCGCGAAATTTCAACGTTTAAACGCTAGTTAAAAATTGTTTACCTGCATTATTTCTATGAAGATAAAATAACGATCGACAAATATCTCGTAAGCTATATGGAAATATTAATTTTTTTAAGGGACTTACTAATTATTATCAATCAGTTAAAACAGGATATGGAAATTACATTCTAAATCATTGACTAAATCGAAATGCAAGTCCATTGATAATATATAAACTGTACTAAAAAAAAAATAAAAGTTGACTCCAACAAAAAACGACTAATGTATTATTTCGTATTATAGTTCAATCGAATTCGTTCGTTTCGAGGTCTGATTGTTTAATTATTTAAAATACAAAAGCAAAAGAAGGAATAGGTTCGCATTCAAAAAACGATTCTTGGCAAAGTTTAGCGTAACCAAAAATGGCGGACTTCTAAAATACACGAAATTCAATTAAAACTCTAGTATAACTAAACGGAAAACATAAAAGAACCATGCTTAATTGTAAGACCAATACAGATCACCCTCTACCCCTTGTTCCACTTGAAATTTAAAATTCGAAGATGTATCTCCACAATAGTTAACCTAATACAGTACACAAATGACCCAATTGAATGAAATAGATTTTTCCTCAATTCAAAAGGTAAATATTTGTTAAATTGTCCTACAATCCAGTAGACTGAAATAATGGTGATTTCTACCGGTTGGATAAAACTTTTTTTCGAACGTACTCGTATCGGCTATATAAATAGCACAATAAGTACTACAATAATAATAACATTTTTTATGTATCCTTATAATATAAATGTCAATTGTTGGCTGTAATATATGCAAATGTATACATAGGTTAATAATCATTCAGTTCTAACCTTGAAATAATTTCATATCGCTTACTCCAATATAAAATCGATTAATGTTTAAGTTTATAATATATAGGACAAATAAAATATATAATACGATCAGACTGTATGTTTGTTACCCTATATTTACATACTATATTATACAAGTATAATATAGCCTTATGCACGTATCTAGATCATAATTTTAGGGAGGGCGATAATTTTTTAGAAATATTCTAGACCCAAAAATGTATATATATATATATATATATATAAACTAAAATAAAATTATAAAATGTACAGTGTACACATTATATAAACTCTTGTAAATAAACAAATGTATTTTATTAAACAATATAATTTTAGTTTTTACATTATTACCTAAGTCTATTTTTCTTTTTTTCATTTTTAGCAAAATTGTGTACTATTTTTTCTACTAGAATGACTATTTCTCTGATACATCAGATAACTTTTTTCTCAACTAATAAATTTAATGGGTTTTTCCTACCTTTAAGCTCTTTTTTCAGCCATCTCGTTAGCTATTATTCCTGCTAGAAATGTTCGTTTATTCATAGCAATAAGCGTATAATTACTACAATTATACAATAGAGGGCTTGCAAAAACTAAAACAGATAACAGCGAATTTGATTTTCCAGTTAACGGGTAATATAATATTATCAAACCAATAAAATTCACCACCAGATAATGTTGAATTTATGTTAAAAACCAATTTTATACTAGTTTTATTATATAAAATATATCACATTTTTATTAAGATATCACAGTATCACAAAAATTTGTTTAGTCAATTTACGAAATTATAATAATTAATAACGGTTCTTATTATAGCGCCATAGTGTTGGGGTATTATTATATAATTATATAACAAAATTAATCAATTATCTAATTTAGTATGATATGACATGGGCTTGAAGGGGGGAGGGCGATCGCTTCTATCGTCCCTCCCTTAAATACGTGCCTGAATAACCTGACCTGTGTAGTTTACCACGTACGCGCGTGAAAAATATATATTTTACCCTCTTACTAGCTAATATTATTTAGTCTTAAAAAAAATGGTATTTTATTTAAATTCATAACGGATAAGTGATAAAAAAAAAAATAATGATAACAAACATGGGATTGTCAATTTTTTACCGTAATCAGATTTTCTATGAAATTAAATTAAAAAAGACACAAATATACTCTTTCACCCTCAAAGTGATTTAATTGTTATTCATTATCAAAGTTGAGGTAACCAACTATAACTTAATCTACATTTAACGAGAGATATTAGGTTTTGCTATGTAATTTAATTAATGTCATTTACATAAAACTACCTAAAATATCTATGCTGTAAGATTATAAGAAGGATTAATAATAAGAAAATATAATATAATTATTTGGTACGAAAATTTCGAAGTAAAACTCATCTTAAAAAGTGTTTATAATAAACTAATTTGTAAAATTAAAATATTAATCGAAAGATATTGAGAGTAAAATGTAATTTTTCAAATTAGAATATAATTTGATTATTCGTGGTTATTCTCACAACCCATATTATCCAAAATTTCCCGAATAATTATACGATAAAAACTTGGTAATTTAATATTGTAGAAACATTGTTAAATACCTATACATTTTGTGCACTGTATAAAATATACTTCATCAAAGTACCTATGTCATTTTCTTTGAATATGTTTTTGAATTCCGTTAGTTAATTAAATTTTTTCTCGTTACCTAATCGGATTGCAATATTATGCTGATGTATAAACGCATTTTACGATTTTATCGCCATTTTTAGATTATAACTAAAAAAAAACCATGTAATTTACTTGGTAAATTTTGATTCCGCCACAGATTTTATAGTATAAAAAAAAAAAAAAAAAAAAAAAACAGATAAAACTTATTATGGAATATCGAGTAAAGTACACTTATGATAACACGTCACTATGAGTAAAGCATTTATAATATACTTCGTTCAAAAAAAAAAAAAAAACATTTTAGCAGATTAATAATATTTAATTATTTTCGTTTGTATTTACAACAATCGGTGCGTTTTCGTTTAAAATACATTAACCACACGAAAGTTCTTTTGAAATTAAATATAATAGAACTTGTATATAACGTAGGTATTAAATAATAAATTAGGTACGTCACCTTGAGTTTAATCAATTTTTAATCAAAGCAAAAATATATCATAGTAAATTATTTCCGTTGGATATCAAAAAATCGATTTTTAGACTAGAGAGCAATATTTTAGTCATCAATACACTTAACAACCGTCCACAGACAATAATTGTTTCAGTTAAAGTAAATGCTAAGTATATTAAAATAATACCTGACACTATCGGACCTCGTGTTCGGCGACCAGTCCTTCGAGTATGTAAATCTCCGGCTACCGTTGGTTCTCAGATTCCTCGCATCATTCCACCGCATAAAATGATGCTTGAACGTGTTTTTTACCTCGGAATTGACAAAGCAGTAAAAGATCGCCACCATAAAGCCCTGGTGACCGAATAACAGATTAATCGATACAAATGTTCAACAATGCGGTTAATCAGTATGAAAAATCAAAAGCCTGTCAATTATTTTATGAATAGTAAAGGATACATGCCGTACGTACCTACTGTACAGGATTTGAGAAAAGATAGAAAACAAAATCGTGGTAGTTGGATAAATCTAGATTTACTTAAAAATCAAATTCATCGCGCTGGTAATGATGAAAATAATGATTAAATAGGGGAAAAATAGGAATAATTTCAAGATAATAATTATTATAAAAGTGAGATGGAAAAAGATTATAGTATTTATATTAAGACGAGATCAAGATGTTTTAAATTGTGTTTAAGATTGTAAAAACTGGGAAATGATAAGATATTCAAGATAGATTGATCATATTATATTAGGTAGATTCAAGAATATGTAACTTGTGTAAGTGACGGGGGATATAATATGAAGAGGATAACAGTCATAATACGAAAATTTCTCAGGGTGGAAAGTATTAATAACTTTGTAGTTAGATTGGCTTTTATAGTACAGTATTATGAATAGTTAATAGACAACCTATGTATTATTATATATATTCGAAACATTGTTTTAACGAATTGCTAGTTTAGAATGAAAGAGTTAATTGAGTAGTTAATCATGATTGATTGAATATAGTTCAAGATCAAAGGGTTTTTAAGATATTATTTTTATAAGCGATTCTCCATAGAACCCTTTCATTTTAAGCTGGTTAAATCATGTGACTACAGTGACAGCTGAAAAATGATTATTTCAAATTTTCATACATACCTGCATAGACAATAGTGTTGCTCTGCCGTATGAATAATAGTTCGCGTAAGTACCAGATTCCGTAGGCCCGACCATGGTCAATATGTAAGTAACGCCTAACAACGGTATTAGGACCAATAGAGCTTTGCTGGCTTTGCGGTACTGTTGGGTTTCAGCCGAATTCGCCGATCTCAGCTTTGTTATTAGTACCTGCATAAGATCGATGAGTTTTTTAACGAGAAAATAGTAATACGCTTTTAAAGTTAAACACTTCCTGACTTCTCCCGAAAAATAATTCTAAAGCATCTCAAAACTTATTCACGTGTACCTGTTTTTTTCAAAAACCGAAAAATAATATTGCCAAAAGGAAAATGTGTTCAAAAGAAAAGAGTATTTTTTTATTTAAAAATTGAAACAATGACCTTTATTTAATTTTTAGGCGTTATGCATGATTTATGATTAAAAAAAAATATTAGAATAATTTATTATGTAAGCTTATTTCACCATCGAAAATAGCTGAAACTTCAAACACCTTCCAAACCTAAAGATAATCCGAGTATTGAAACGTATTGTTTTGAGTTCTAAGTTCACTCACCCACATGATTTTTGATAAGAATATTAAATTCACAATCAACACCAATATAGCTGGTCCTTGGTAGATCCAATCATGTACGGGGTGTGGCGTCATCCATGTACAATAATCTCTCGTACTCTATAACAGAAATAAAACATGGTCTATAAAGAATATACTTTGTGATCAAATACTGTGCTGAGATTATCATAGGCCCAGTTCATGGAAATCTTTATGTCAACCTTCGATGCCCTATTATTTTTTCAATTCAAAGTTAATAAACTATTTTTCTTCGATTTTCACGAAATATATATTTTGGACAACAATTCATAAATTATCC
Organism: Pemphigus obesinymphae; assembly: GCA_025469235.1. Classification (NCBI taxonomy): domain Eukaryota; kingdom Metazoa; phylum Arthropoda; class Insecta; order Hemiptera; family Aphididae; genus Pemphigus; species Pemphigus obesinymphae. The sequence continues at coordinate 139,005 of JAIPRL010000381.1, forward strand.
CTTTATTATATTCCTACCACTTTCACAGGGGTAATGTGATTTTGACCATTCAACTTTTTAATTTAATTTTAATTTTTAACGTCTTTCTTACCTATCCCACAAATAAATACATATTTTATACCCAAGGAATGATTTATTATATATATCCGAAGGGGTTTGAGTTTATTCTGAAGAGGGGAAGCTATAGCCTTCCTTAAACTCTCCGTCTTTCTCTACATGCGTTTCTGCGAAAGATGTTTATTAGCATTTCATCAAACGTTCCACGGTATTAGAACACTGCTGATGAGACGTTTTAATAAATTTGCTAGATGGTAACGATGAAGTTCATATTAGAAAACCATTTATGTTTGATGTGTATCGAAATGAGAAATGTAATACGTACAGCATTTCCATAGAACCTGTAATGATACACGTATAGCATTCCAAACTATTTCCAAAATAGGTACGCTCCCTTAAATTCCATCGCTACAACATTATACCAATAACACGACTACCCTTAATTTTTAAATTTTAAATTGAATTAATAATAACACGAATTTATAATAAATTATTTAAAAAGTGGTAATACTGATATAAAAATATATGACAAATAAAATATTTAAAAATTAAATAATTCACTTGCTGTAAACCTGTACCTTGTGTTATGTTCATTTTATGACGAAACTTGATCGAATACGTATATAATTAGATAACAAAAATTAATTTAAATTATAATAAATATAACAACACTAAATTGTATCTAGATACAGATAAATATATTGTACTTATCTGTAGATAAAGATAAATCAATTTTTTTCTAGATATCTGTCGAATATAAAAATACGGTTTTCTACAGTACAGTATTTTTCACGTATATGACGCGTGCAAATATACTTATGGTAAAATTATGTAATTAAAAAAATAATTATATTTATCTTGGCTTAAAACCAGTGACCAATTTTCCCGAAAACCGGTAAGAACCTCCTTTTTTTAAAAACCGAAATTCCATTCCCAGTTTTAATTTCTAAATCTAAATTTAGATGCCATTGGAAAGAAACATTAAAAATGTAATATAAAAATCGTTTGTATTAAAAATAATCATCTTGGAAACGGTATTTTATGTGATACATTTTTAAAAATAAAATATATATATATATATATAATATTCTGTAATAAAAAAGCAATTGTTTTTATAAACACAACTTAAATCAATCTAATCAATCAGTTAATTCGCAATTTATTTAAACATTTCATTATAATTTTTCATAAAAACTTCTAAAGAAAAACATTTTTCTAAACAATTTGTTTATATTTTCAATAATAATTACGAAAATAATTATTACTTCGGAAACGTCATAATGATCTCAATAATTCGATTGCCACAGGATGTAACGTATTGTCGGCAATCGAAGAACGTTACGAGCACTGAGGATTTAATAATAATGTAAAATCTTATAATAATTTTACTTAAAAGTTTTACTCAAGTTCTTCATTTTTGTTATTTTAATGTTTACGCGTACCTGCTCTTTAATAATAATAATAATAATTGTTTTTATTATTTTATCAGAAATTTTGATAAAATATACCATTTATATGATTAAAAATATCATCTGTGAACTTGGATACAACGAAAATAATCTCTTTGTTTTATATTTACATAAATGATTACGTATCCAACTGAGCTTACAGAATTATGACCCATGTATTAAATATTACCTACCGCTTTACAAATCAATGATTTATCGGCCCATGGAAAAGGTTATCACTCCCAATAAATTTACATCACTATTATACACCACTAATCTTTAGTATATTTTTAGGTATGTGAATGAATAATTTTTGCAGTTTAATTACAGTTTAGTTTACAGTTTGCAAAATTATTGCAGTTTAATATTATAATAGTTATATATCGGTTACTATATCAATAATACGAATTATATCCAAGATTATAAAATTCATATTCGTGATTCAAAATGTTCATTTTTCACGAAAATAAAATATTTGAATATATTTTTCAAGTAATTTAATAATAATCTTGTATTAATGTTATTTTTTATTATCGTACGATCACAATATTTGTTGATAAATGTGTTAACACATTTGTCTTTTTTATCAATTTGAAAATATTGTATAAAGATTAAATTAAAAATAAATTATAGAAAAAAGACGTAGTACGTACCCAATTTTTTATGTACCTATGCATTTTTACGCGTTTCATAAGAGTAATTAAAAAAGTAATTTTTTTTTTTTTTAATAACTATAAATCTTAAAAATATAAATATATAAAAATAAATCTATATAGGGCGCTAGGTAATGTTATTAGCTATACCTACCTAATTCGTTTTTATTTCGTAATTCTAACATGTTCGTTACATAAAAAGTTCCTAAAAATGAAAAATATACTAATACAATTTCAACGCTTAAAACGACGAAAAAATATGTTGATTTTATTTAACACGTTTAAAACACCCGTTTAAATCTCATTTTAAAAAATATCCGTTTGAAACAACGTTTTTAATACATTTTACATTTAAAAAATAATATTAATTTTTAATCTATATCCGGCCGAGTTTTTAATTAAAAAATAGATACTTAGGCCAGGCAACTCAAAATGTTAGAAATCAAATTGCTCGGTCCTGTTTAAATATTTTATTGTTTTGAGATGCCCGGTCCGGCTAAATGCTAAATGTTATTTTGATCAATAATTTATAATTGATATAACGTGTAATCAGTGATGTATTGATAAAAATATTCGTGAGTATACGAATTCTGAAAACAATTTACGACCCAAAAAAACATTTTTCTCGATTCACTCGAAAATCATTTAATCTACATTTAAAATTTACAACTTTTAGACTTCTTTTTATTACATTTTTATATTCTATAAGCGGAGCGATAAAGCTATTAATTTTACAATTACGTTATTTTTTGGTGAGCAAGTTTTTAAATAAAAGAAGTCAAGTATCTTACGTTATAGGGAAAAAAAGTTTAATTTAATGGAAAATTCATTCTATAGTTTGTCGTTTAAATAGACCATTTTAAAATTTTTCCAGTAGTTTTCTTAAATACTTATAATGAAAACTTACCGAAAATATAGGTATGACATTTTTATAAATATCAAAACTTCTTTAAACAATTTTACAATTTAAGAGAATCGTTTTTCTGTAATTTTTATATAATATTTTGAAGTATGATTTTTTTTATGCACGTATAATTGCATGGGTACACTTTTTGAATAGGACCGAGTCGTGTAGGATTATTCGGGTAAACATTTTTCTGATAGGAAATTTGTTTTAGTTGATGATTTAATAATGTTAATTTTAAATTCAAATTTTATTTTTTCGTATATTTTATAATTATTATAAATAACAGTTATTTATATTTGCCGTATACCCGCGTATCATCAATTTCTCATAAGCTGTGGATAAAAATAAAGTATTGGATATGGCGTATACCCTTCAATACACCGCTGCATATAATATAATATGTAGTATATTGTGTAATAATAATAGATAAGAAGATAGACCATATTATATAGTAATGTAAATTCATAGCTCTTGATGATAGATGATATTTATGGGGAAGGTATTAAAAAAAAAATAGTGAAAAATAGGTAATTAGTTTTATATAGGGGACATTCATTAATGACTGTGTTACGAAATGTTAAATATCGAAATTAACATATTAAAAATATACAATAAACATACATAAATAAATCATACAAATTAAACTTGTGTCTAGTGACCAAACTAGCTGACTCATGTTCAACACCAGAAAAGTAAATAGCAAAAACTATAGGAAGAAAAAAAAAGGTTTTATTTGTAAAGGGGCGGGTCAAAATTTTGAATGTACTAAAACTGAGTACTTTCATTGGAAAATTAAGAACATAAGTATTGGATGTTTTTTAGTTCGTAAATTATTAATATTATAGTAAAAGAGATCCAAAAACTGTAGGTGATAAATGATCGGATTTCCGTTGAATCATAACTTCATACAAAACTGTATTATGTCCATGATCAAGCCTGCCCTAAAAATGCTTGTTTAAAATAAAAAAATATTTTTAAAAAAACACGTTTAAAACGTTGAAAAAAATAACACCGAGATAAACGTTTGAAAACGTAACTTCTCTAAAACAACAAAGCTCAGTGTGAAACATTATCTTATTAAAATGTGTACACGCGAAAAAAAAATGTTATTTTTAAATCTACCAAATGTATGGTTCAATGGTTGTAATACATAAATGACTGTAGGTATATTGCATAATTATTGTATCGCAATTTCACTAAATAAATTTATTAGGCAAGGTAAAATTTACAGCAACTCACATAAAAATAATATAGAAATTAATTTCATATTATACGCCACGTATACAGACATCTGTTTAATCAGCTGAATACCAACAGCTCAAAAAGAATCTCCCCTCTATAACTTACTAACCAACATAGTATGGGAGTAGATCACCGCCGCCCGTGTCGAGCTTATAAATGGCCTCGCGACACGGAAAACGGTCTTCGAAAGTTAAATACCTACCTAGGAGAGTGACAATTTACCATAATATTGACTTCCGTTCCCACATAGTGGAAATACGCAAAAAAGCGACCAGAAACCGAGATATATTCTATCCGGTCCTTAACGCAAAATGCTCAATTCCACTATACCTGCTCGTATAAAAATCTTATCAATGTACACAAATCTTAACATATGCAGGAGCTGCTTGGGCTTCGTATGTCAAACCTTCCAATTGGAGAACTCTAGAATCAGTTCTGACAATAGTACTCAGAACGATATCAGGTATGCCAACGAAATGATATATAATGCGAAAGCAATATAAAACGAAATCCATTCGTGACACCATCCTAGATTAGACCAAAGCAATGTTTTACAGAAACTCTCTCTCACATTATAAACACATCAGCGAATTGGGCATCACACCACTTACCCGCCTTACAAACGAATTCCCAAGACCGCTATCTTAGGCCAAAAATTGACCCCCACACCGAACAAATATATTATTTCAATACTCTTCATCTCATATTAATCCAAAATCAAATAACTGGAAAAGGTTATGCCTGGTATGGCTTAAAGGCCAACAAGGCCCTCCTTTCAACAAAATCAAAAGCAAAAGGAAAACGGCGTCTTTTCTTTCGTCGGTCATGTGCGCACTCATGCCGCCTAATATTCTGTTGCTGACGAAATTTGCGGACAGAGTATTAGCGTAAGAAGGTTGACACTGATCACGGAAGGAGACTACCATACCTTTTGGCCATTTCGGATACGTATGTGTTTGACCCAACAATACGGATTTGCGCCCTCTTTCCTATTATTCCTTTGAGCATTGTTAGTAGATTGTGACTGTCCATGTTGCTCACGTCATAAATTGTTTTTATTTATACTTACCTATATAGGTACATTTCATATTATTGTCGCAACGGAGGTTACCGTGGTTTGAATCATACGAACTGTCTGTGACAACTCTCCGAAATGTATATAAATATTAAAGTACATATTTCGATTGAGCCAGATATCGTTATATCAACTATATTAAAACGACATGGATATTCAAAATTGAAAATAGTGACAATTTATTGAACTCACGATCCTACTATTATCATTTCCAATTTATCATATCTTACTCTATATTCGTACGTTGAGAACGTCGAGAACTTTGATAAGCAGACAAAGGTACGTGAATTTATATGATAAAAGAAAATAATAACCCGATAGGTCTACTATAAAATAAAATAAAATACGTAAAATGCATCGCGCGCGGGCGTGACCATTCAAACAACACACAGGTCAATTGTGCGTTATTGTGCACACAGCAGCGTGTGGTGCATACAATAGTTTATACCTTCGTATGTCCAGATTATAATAATACTTTATTCGTGGAGATTATATATATATACAGTGGCGTAGCCAGGATTTCAGCAAGGGGGGGCCAATAAATACCATAATTAAAAAAATAACATTTTTGTTTTTTATTATATTTAAAAAAGTAATATTAGCATTAATAAAATATTTACTAATTACTAGAATGCTTAATGCTTAGGTAACATAATAATTAATAACTAATAAATTATAGTAAATAAATAATAGGTATGTAATAAATATAATGTTAATATTTAAATAAAAAACTGAAAAATAAACTTATTAACTAGGCAAACTATATTTTATTTATTGTGTCCAATCTAACATTTGCATCCTTCTGGGAGATATTTTTAGAAAATTTCAACAAAATATCTTTCTCTATATTGTTATACTTTAACTCATCTTTATTTATGTTAGCTAAAGCCAAGCTTAACTCTTATGCTACTTTAGATTTATACTTATATAGATATTGATTTGATAATTTATACACATTTAATAGCTCAATAAATTAAAACTTGAATATTAGAATTTGATTTAAATATTAGAACGGCTATCTATGACTATGTATACATAGATAATACAATATCTTTTGCTTATCACATATTTTTTTTTTTATTTTATCTTATTTTATATTATCGTGGTTAACCTAATAAAACTTGGTTAGGTACTGAATTTAACAAGCACAAGTTTTGGTTATTGATAAGATAATAAAAAATATAATTAGTTTTATCGTGAAAACATGCGTTAAGTACGTTAATAATAAATAAGCCATAGACCTTATACTATAATTATAAAGCTACCATTGTTAAAATTAGATCATATAAAATTGCTATAAAAAAAGGCCCATTATAGGGGCCATGGCCCCTCTGCCCCCCCCCTGGCTAAGCCACTGGGAACTGTGTAATTATCATTATATTTTATAATTTAACGGCGAGGCGGTCGCGGCAAAGTGTCCAAGACCCTCATAGGGACACTATATGGAGCAAGAGTGCAGGCGATTTTTTAAGGAATCGGAAGGGATATCTTAAAGGGATTTTTGGTACATGTCAAAAAGGTAAAAATATGTCCAAAAAATTATATTAATACTACGCACGTGTGAACAGTTGAACTACAGTTGGACAGTTGATATTTTGATAATTTCTCAAAAGTTGAAAGGAATCCATATTTATTTGAAAATTTTGCTCATCAATTACATTATTAGGGATATCTAATTAGCTGCCCCCAAATAAAATACCCATCGTGGATATTGACAGCGTTTGGTCAATATAATATTGTGCATTGATGTGATTAAAATATAAATAATTGTGTTGTATTGTTGTGTTGTACCCATATTATAGTTAGGTAGTAGCACGGAACATTACAAAAACAACAGGTAGTAGGGATGTACCCAATTTCATTTCTATATATATATTCTATAAATAAAATTTAAAACACAGATCAGACACAATATTTAACATTATTTATAATATTGTCGATATCCAATGACAATGCATGTAGGATTTATGCCTAATATATAATCATAACAACATTAACATCACATTTTACACTGCTGGAAAATATCAACTGTTTGCATTCAATTCGAATAACTTGTAGTTAACAGCACGGTTCGTAATTCTTTGTGAAATTATTTACCAATTTATATAGTGTATAACAGAAGCTGAGTTTTTCTTGTGTATATCTAGAACGGAAATTGATTATTCCAAAATCGCCTCGATTAAAACCTAGAAAATATGTCATAGAATCTTGGAATTTTACAGAATTAAAATTGGACCAGCCAAAGTCTCACAATTTTGCCACAGCGAAAACAACTTTCTATTCAAAAATTGATTTGGTATACAGCCTTATTTTCATTATTGTCACACTTGCAATTTATATTTAACTTAGACGGATATGGATACAAACACAAGGAGTTTATTTATTATCTGTATTAATTTCAATGACCTCTCTAACTGCATTAAATTTTGAATTTAAAATGTTATCATGTACGATAAATTGCCTATATAATACTCCTTAGAAAAGGACCAACTCAAACCCGTTTAATACTAAAATTTTGAAAATGAATAATAACAAAAATAATTGCTTGATATATAATACAGTCTATTGATAAACTTCAATAATATAGTTTTATATTTATGTTACGTTTTAAAAATATATATAATATATACTTTATAGCATAAAACAATTATATTTTATATTATATCATAATATAATTTATAATACCTATTATAAATAATATAGATATTATACTTACATAATACTACACATTAAGTACCTACTGACAAATTCAAAATGTTCCAAACATTTACAAATATTAACTATTAATAGCCAATAGGTTCCAAACCATAAACAAATATAATTGTAATCTTATTATGTAAATATAACTTTTATCATATAGTGAAACGATTAAGTATTACATGAAAGAAACAAAAACATTTTTGAAAATTTTTTGTTGGTAAATACTAAATTCAACGACTGGCGGCATTTTTCAATTTCAATTGCTCAATCAATTCGCTAACCTATTTCTATACGAATACGATGTTTATACAATTGTATACTTTATAAATATATTTAATCTATGCTACGACTAAGAGAACGCTACACACTCGTTTTTAAAAGTTTAGTAAATTTTAAGAACTATAAAAATATAACGATTTAAAAATATTTAAATACATTATAAAATTAAATGAAAATTAGTCCGATGTCAGTTTTACGTATTGTAGTGTAATCACGATATTTGTTTAAAAAAATATATTTTTACGCAAAACTTTTAATATAGGTTCACACAGTGATAAAAGAATAAAATCACATATTATGAAATCAATAGAGGGTGGCATTTTGGTTTTTAAATTATTAATTAGAAAATAAAACGATTGTAGTTTTAAACAATGAAATTTTATTTACTTTTTAAACCTAAATTATTGGTGTTTTATTAGTACATATAATAGTAATATACATACATAGTATGGTATAATATAGTTTAGTTTTCAAAACAATCTCTTCGAGGAAGCATAGCTTATGTGTTCCTCATTTAAAACAATTGAAAACTTTTTTGTTTAAGTGAATTCTTAAGAGGATGTTACACTCGCATTTCTTGTCTCTGTCTATCTGTCTATCTAACAGATAATATAGCAAATTCACACTACGCAGAATTGAAATTTTGGCGTTTAGGTTAAATTTAGAGTATAAACACCTATTACAAGATTTAATGCAAGGAATAGGAATATTTTCGAGTGAACCTCATGGACATTTAGTAAAATATCGTCTGACGAAAAAGTTAAAGCTATTTAAAAATATCAAAAACTAAAAATGCTGTAACTTTTTTTTCTGACAATATTTTACAAAAAGCCCATGACGTTCACTCGAAATTATTCTTCTCGTTAAATTTGATAAT
>JAIPRL010000382.1:0-92266 GCA_025469235.1 Pemphigus obesinymphae
TATTATGATATAATATTGTTTATTAGATAATTGTACACAATTTATTTATATAAATCTAATAATAATAATATAATGAGAATAATAAATAAATTGTATATACGTTTTTTTTTTTTTTTTTTGGAAACGGCTATAAGGATTTTTTTTGTATATCTTTCGTTGTATATATAGCATGAAAGCGATTGAACTAAAGTTGTGAGAGAACAAAAAGTGGTGGTCACTAATAAATACGTTGTTAACGTTTTTTTATGGGAGTTCTCAAATTGTGTTACGCAGTTCGATCCTCACGGTCAGTATACAGCGGAACATCAGCTGGGCGGCTACGCCTTTGTATATACTTTTTGATAACCTAATGGAAATCTGCCGCTTTGGGCGTTCGCACCAGCGGCCACTTTTTATTCACTCGACTACCGGTTTTTACTTATTGATAACGCAGATTATTTGGGAATAAAATAACCAACTGGGTTAACATCGCTATCTGTCCGTGAAGAATCAATCACTTTTACTAAAAATTCATGTTATATTATACGACTATCGAGTCTGGAAAAAATGTGTTTAAGAGGCTATGAAACAAAATTCAGGATTAAAATTACTACCGAATCGTTGCTCAGCACTATGTAACTCGGTTATAAAATATAAATTATTCAATTCATGGATACATAGATAGCGCTGTGGTCCTAGATTATTAGGTCTGGTAACTTGATTATGCTCTTAAGCTACAGTCACACGGTGATAGTAAACCCAAATAAGTAGCTATCGCAATAGTCACTCTCGCACTATCATGCATGCATGTTGCTATCACGAAAGTGCGACAACCACTATTGCCCAGTATCATCACATGATGATACTAATATGACAGTAGTTCTCGTGTCACCAACTATCTCGATCAACTATCACCGTGTGACCGAAGCTTTATTGACGGGATAGAAATTTAGTACACACTCTCACTGCTATCTAGTGGACAGAACAATTTATTACGTTATATATTAACTGTTTACTAGATATTACGTTTCACAATATAACACGGTCTTGGATTTTTCTATACTGTTAGTGTATAACTTTATAGTTTTTTTTTATAATTTTATACTTACGTCTAATGAATATAATAGTTATTATTTAATTTAATTATTATGTAAAAAAAAAAAAAACTGTAAAAATGGAATAGAAGGAACATCAACTCTTACAGTTACCCAGAAACGAAAAAAACCATTGGGAAAATGTAATGTTAAATAAACTGATTATTAGTGACAGAATAATACGTCAATAATATTTTCCTCAATCATTTCTTAAAAATTAAAATGTAAAATACTGTCTTGGACAAAAAACATTATAATGTCCTAATACCTCTATAATATTTTCAATAATAATGTGTCTTGTTTTTACTTATCACTGATTGTCAGATATAGACAATAATATTTATTATATAGGTAATAATATAATATTTATTGTTTACTATTATCTATAACAATCGTTTTGACTGTCTTTAAACTGTATTACAATTAGTAGAAATCAATATTAAAAATACAAAAACCAATAATATTATTATTATAATAATTAATATAATCACAACAATGGATTATAATTTATGTAATTTATAATAATTAATTACCGAACAATTATCGAAGACCGTGTCTTTTTATATATTCTGTGACCGTGTTTTGACTATATATTATAGTATAATCTCAGACCGTCGTCTACCTAATCATCCACTAGATGGCAGTAGTTACTAATGTACTTATAAATTATTCCTGTCCCGTCAGTAAGAGATGGATTCATTCCGTACTAATGTTATAGACATGAAGACCAGATTATTCTAGTGTGTTATATTCGAGTTATATATTTTAGTCTTCATGGTTATAGAGTTGCATAGAGCTACATATGGCTATCATTTAGACATACTAGGTTTTATTGGGATATATTATAATCAAACTCCGAGATTCAATTTTGTAACAGCATCGTGTTTATTGAGTAATCACGTACCATAGAATAATGCAGAAGGGACACAACAGTTGGGCTGTTTGGCATCTGGAATAGATATCATATAACTAGGATTTGTACTGGATGTTAGGAACGTTTTACGATTAACGTCGTGAGCGATGGTTGTATTTGAATTGTTCGTAAGAAAATAATATTGTTATCGGACAAAATATAGATGTTCTTGTGGATACTGCGGTACCACACGACGGGACGTGTTAGTGATGGGCAAGGATTAAACGATATCGTGACGAATTTACGACGCCGATATCGATATATGTCTGTCCGACATATTTCGATGTTGAAATGATCATTATTTTAATACTTTTACTTTATTTCGATTTCATTTGTAGCTAAAAAATACAAGTACGCTTGATGCTCGTACAACAACGGTAACGCTGTGTGCGCACAATTCGGGAGAAGTCTGTCGACATTATTATTTTATATTTATTAAACATAATGATGTCGATGGATTTTAGTGGAATATTATTTTGGAAAACCGGAAAACATCGATGCCATTACAAATAACGTACAATTTTGAATGAGAAATGGTCATAGGTAATAAGGATAAGGCCAATAAAGTGTTTTTTTTTTTTTTAGTAGGTTATTAATTCGATAATAATTTTTATACGATATCGATATCTGAAATTATATCGTTGCCCATCACTACATATTACGTTAAAATCTGAAGAAAAATCATCGCCTATGCGTTCAATGTCCCTGAGTCGCACAAATCGAGAACAAACGAGTGTCGTATACGCACGCACCGACGAATTAAATTCGGAAGCAACCAAAGGCAGGTATTTTATCTACAGGTTAACACAATGATACATTTGAATAGTTGAATCTACAACAAAGTTAATTTTTTTATTTGCTAAAAAGAGCAATTAACAAAAAGACATTTTGTATTCCACTTATTTTTCAATATCTTTTAGTATTCGACCAATAGACAATAATCACCTAGAAAACTTATATGTAGTTATGTGTTGTTAAAACGCCATTGTAAATTTGCATATTTTAGGAAACACCCTGAGTATTATTAAAAAATAAATAAATAAATAAAACACACATACAATTAATATAAGTTATATCAAATAAAAGGCTGACCGAGCTCGGTCACCAATATACGATATGCATAATAGTTAAAAATAAAAATAGTAAAAATATTATTAAAAAAAAAAAATTATTAACTCTAATTATTACTCTTAAATTAATTTTTAAAAAGTATTTTGGGGTCCAGAAATATTCTGAAATAATGATTTATACCTACTTTATTGAGTTTTATCAAATATATTATTAATTAAGATTATCCCTTCAGTTAATTGAATTGAGATTTGAAGTAAAGTGTTTAATTTGTGATATAGTAGAACATAATCGAGATAAAAAAAATCGCCCAAAATAGTTATAATCTTGCTCATTTTCAACAGTAATTTATTTATTTATGTTTAAAGGACTTTTACTAAATGAGAAATTGGGTATTCAAATTTTTCAATAAATTTCGGTTTTCTTTTCGATATTCAAGTAAGAGTTTTATTTATTTTTCACAATAAAGTGTTTTAAACAATGTAGGTATACGATAAATAGGTATACCTACTTAAAAAATGATTAAAAAAGTAAAAAAGTCAGTGTTTGTTTCTACCCATAAAATGCCTTAAGATAAAAAAATGTTACTATGAGTTCCACGCAAGTTAAGTTACAAGGCCCTTGCAAACCACCATCAATTTTTCACGAAAATGAATTTTAACATCTGACAAAAATTTCGTTATTTTTAGTGTTTTTATTTAAATTTTGAAAACAGATTTAACACAGGTTTACTTTACACTTTTTCTGTTTTAATAATTTTTGGGAGAAAAATTAATTAAAAATTAAAAAATTGTATTGTGAATAATTGAATTGTTATTTTAAGTATGAGAAACGTACTTGATTGATGCAATGTATAGTTGTCGATGAATTAAAATATCCAAAAAATATTTAAAATCATATCAGTTAAAGTATCGTCCGTAAAGCTATTATTATTATGTTGGTATATTATTATATTCGTATATATAACTACTTATTTAATTACTTTTTAACTACTTAAAACTAATGTGTTTGCAAAGGCCTTAATATAGGTACAATGTACATAATATAATAATATTACTCTACACGTTACTCGCCTTGTCATCAACGACCTAAGAATAACAATATTATTGTAATATAGTTGTATAGGTATACCGTTCAGGTTGAGACCACCGCCGCAACAACAGATACGAGTATACTTATTTGTTCGGGAAAATTCTAAATAAATAGCATATTATTGTAATATAACTTTTTTTTTTCAAAATGTAAACATTTTGGACGTAAATACTATCGGGGTAATGTTAAACAATGAATTAGTATAATATTATTATTATTATTATTTATATTATAATATTATGCTATGCGATTTTCTAAATCTTATTGTAATATTATAATATTCGACTACTTAAATATATTTTTATAATAAATTTTGTATAAATGTATATAATATATAGTGTGTAAATCGCATTCCGATAGGCGATAATGTTATAATTTCACCGTAATATATTGTGTATCATATGCATAATAGGTACGTGTATAATTTATATTAATATAATATAATAATATATATTATTTATGCAATTTATGCATTCAATTTGCTAAAGGAATTCATATTGTATATTATATTAAATAATATTATCATGCATTTCTGTGTAGAGTCAATTTTTCTCGATTCAAATCCCGTCGGCGAGCACATTGGACGCGTTCACGAAATTCCAATTGCCGCGACTGTTAAAGTTCTCTGTAAAAACCAATACGGTACAATTATTATTATAAATGCTTTCCTCCTTGGTTTACTTCCGAACTTAAATCTATTGTTTTTAATAAAATTCGCGCTCATGCCAAATACAAATGTTCCCGTTCAACTAGTGACTATTCTGATTTATTCTTTACTGAGAGCTAAGTATAAACTTCTTTCAAAAAAAAAAAAATGCCACAAAGAATACGTTAATCTCCTCGAGATAAACGTTAAAAGTGATCCTAAACAGTTCTGGAAATTCCTAAGAAATAATAAAACTGACATTAGTTTTCCCTCAGTGGTACACTATAATGACATTACTGCTTCTAATGCTCAGTCTACGTCCTTACTTTTCCTAGACTACTTTAAATCTGTTTACAATACAGGTTCAGAACTTGGTATTCCTTCTCTTAAATCTAATCTCTACTTTGACCTACCCAATAATTGTTACTTTAGCGTTGATGATGTTTATCAAGATCTAACTAAACTTAAAAGTATTAAATCTATTGGCCCGGTAGGTATCTCAGGTTACTTTTTGTATAATATTAAATCAGTTATTTCCTATCCTCTATGGATTCTATTTAGACGCTTCCTATATGAGGGCATTTGCTAAGCTATATGGAAATTAAGTTCAATCATTCCTGTCTTAAAACTAGTGACAAATCGAATGTAATAAACTACAGACCAATATCCAATATCTTAAGCCATCTTTCCAAAATTCTCGAAGCTCGTGTATATTCAACCCTTGGACTCCATCCCATACTCATTGAAGAACAGCATGGATTTCGTCCATTGCGTTCCTCTTCTACAAATTCATTAGTTTTTTGTAACTACATTTTTAGCAATGTTGAAACCTCTTCCCAAGTTGATGTTATTTTCCTTGACCAAGGTTTTCGACCGAGTAAGTCACTCAAACCTCCTATTCATCTTAAAGGCATCCGGTTTTGGCGAACCACTACTGACTTGGTTTAAATCTTACCTAATTGGGCGTTACCAATGGGTAAATATTTTGAATACCAAATCTGACCTATTTGAATATCCATCTGGTGTTCCTCAGGGTAGTCACTTATCTCCCATCCTTTTTTTTCTATTTCTAAATGGTATAAAAACTATCTTACCAAACTCTAACTTCCTGATTTTCGCTGATGACATCAAATTATATTCCAAAATTAATTCCCTTCAAGATTTTCGTGTGCTCCAAAATCAACTTAATATCCTTGTATGCTGGTTAATGAGCACGGTTTAGAAATTAATACCCTTAAATGTGATTCAATGACATTCTCTCGCTCTCATAATCCTATCCGGTTTATTTATACAAAAAGCATTTCTATTAATACTGTCTACTATAAAAAAGATTTAGGTATAACTTATGAATATAATCTTAGTTTCCACAAATATATTCAATCTTCTTCTTGCAAGGCTCTAAAAACATTAGGTTTCTTAAAACGTGTTATAAGCCAGTTTAATCTATCAAACTCACTAAAGCCTCTTTATTGTTTAATGATTAGAGCCATCTTAGAGTGGCGCTGTTATATAGGATCCCTACTTTTCATGCGAATCTCTCCAACTTGAACGTGTACAGCGAAACTTCTTATCGTTCGCAACTTATATCCTAAAAATTAATCACGTACCACATAACTACTCCCTTATATCCACACATTTAAACGTATGCTCCCTTGTAGACCGGCGCCTTAATGCAAATCTTACGTTTCTCCGCAAACTTCTTTCAAGTATCATAGATTCTTCCACTCTTCTTGGAGAAATTAATTTTCGTGTACCTCAACACTACTCTCGCTCTCTTGTCCCGTTTTACATTCTCATACATCGTACTAACTAGGGTAACAACTATCCCTTGCACAGAATGCAACGCATTGCCAATATAAACTCCATGGTTGCTTTTTATAATTCGCTTTTTATACTAATTTTTGTTTTTTTGTCAGTTTGTTTTCATTCATTCTTGTATTAATCTTAGTTTTAATTTTTAAATTGTATAGTTACATATTATACTTCTGTACTTTGGGCATTTCCCGTGATGTAATAATAAATAAATAAACAGATGACGACATAATATTATATATTATAATAGTTTGGTAAAATAATTTTTAGGAGGGTCTAAAATTTTAAATTATTATTTATTGTTTAAATCTCATCTATATTTTCTAAAAAATTTACGGTTTCCGATCCCCTAGATTATTGATAGCCAAACTACGGCCCACGGGCCACATCTAGCCCGAAGAAGTTGTCTAGATTATAATGTGTTTCTTTTTTTCCTCAGACCACATAGTGTATTATTATTTTAAATTTGAAAGAAAAGATAAATCATTGCATTTGAAAAACGATTCTGAGAGAAATTCGGTATAATATTATGTTTTAATCTTATATTTTTCAAGGGAAAAACGGGTTATTTTATTTTATGAAATTTCTTATCACTCTACGTACCAAATTGTTGCGTGTTTTAACATGGAAAAATTAATAGTGGACCTTATATTTTCTTTAGAAAATGGAGAGGTTATTTGTATCTCTTTTTACGCGCAGTCCATTTATATGTGAACGGTCAATGGGGTACCCATATATATATATATATACACGATACGTATTAAATTATTTACTATTTTATTTAGGTTATTTACTATTTTCGTATATAAACGTACTTGTTTTGCCGTTAAGGTCGCTTTCATGCCGACGACACTTGCCCGACGATTTGGTCTCGATGACTACGCCAGTGGCGCATGCGTCCATAAACATGTGACACCAAGAGTGATAAGTCTTGTCATTGCTGCCGCACATCGGTCCTCCCGTATCCTTGCGCTTACCCGACAGTGTTTCCGGTTCTGGGCACGGCAGGTTGCATGTCACGCACCTCGGACGTCCGGACTTCTCGACTAGACACTTTTGACCGCCCTTGCAACTCACAGTGGCACATGTGGCGGACTCTGAAAAATACGGTATTTTTTGAAAAAAAAATTAAAAACATATAGACATACGATTTATAACTTTCGAAGGATTCTATAATTCTATTTTTTTTTTCATGACGAACTTATTCATATATTATAGGATATTTATTGGAATAGGGATGTTAATTGAATGAGTTATTATATATAATTATTACCCAACATCATGATATTTTAATGTCGTGATTGAGCATGAGGCGTAAGAATCGAAAGCCCGTGGAAGCCAGTATAATATTAATAATTATAGGTAAGTATTCAAAATGTATAACTGTTCAAGAAATTAATTGTTTGCAAAATCATTTCAAAATCGAGTTCTATGCACATAAAAGATCGGATCCCAATAAAATAGGAGTTATATTTATTAAACTTTTCATAACAGCTATACCTGTATTTTGACTATATCTATATATTATTATATAGTTTCCATATAGATAGTAAAATTTGATGACATACGCTCGAATTTTTAGGGTTTCTGTATAAGTAATTATTGAGAAGTATTGAGCATAATGAAAATCTAATCATTTAAAAATAGTTCCGTGTCAGTATAACAAAATACCTATAGATGACAAAATTATCAGTGATTTATTTATTTTTTTTTGATAGCACGAACAGAATTGATGTTATGTAGTTATTTTTAAAAGACTAAAAAAAATAATTTTGAAAATGTTCATACATTTAATAACTTTTTTAATACTTTGTATTTCATTAAAAAAAAACGATGGTAGAACACAGATGGTACTATTTAGTCAAAATAAAATCGACCGAAGACCAAAACCGCTATACTATAGGGCATAGGCTGATTTAAATTTTAAATATCTAATGATTCCTAAGCATCTCCTCTTTAGGTTAATCGAAAAAATTTTCAAAATACATAGATTTGTGTTATGGTTATGATTAGTAAAAATTATTTTAAATAAATACATTTTGATTAATCATAACTCTGCAGTCGAAATTCATCATGTTTCGAAAATCATTTCCATTAATCTAGAGAGTAGTCTCTAAGGAATCTTTGGATTTTTATAGATTTAAAATCTGTACAGTTTAGATTTAAAAATTTTTGTAGTCCAAAAAAGCAAAAAGCCTACGAATATAAGTTAAATTTTCAGCTGTCTTATTTTGAAAAACTGACATATACGTGTGTTTGTGAGAATAATAGTGCGGGGAGCTCACGTGCACACTAATGTTTATTTATTAATAATATACAAAATATATTTTTACCCACGACCATAGATATATATATATATATATATAATAAACTAGATTGATAACTGTTATACGCTTCCAGTGTAAATGATTGAAGAATCATTTTTCGTCATCTTTAAGGGACTTTGAATATTATCACATTTAAGTATACATTATCTATACCTGTACAACCATACGTTATCACCGATTATAATAAATATACATATACAATTATAATACACATACATTCCAAAAAATGGCCGTTACGACGGCTTCACTTTTAGCCGCAAGTTAGCGCTCTAGCTTATTATAATATTATATACATGTGCACATGACTGAGATGTCGATTCCATAATGTACGATGAATTGCCTATGTAATACTCCTTAGAAAATGACTGAATAAAATGAAGAAAAACTAATGTTTCACGTCATATTGGATAAAATCATTAGGTAGGTATACCATACCTATATATTATTATTACATTACTCATATTCTTAGAATATATAATTAAAATCATTATCTAGTGGTGATCAATGTATTATATCGTGAAGAGAGAATCGTTCACCACGTGCCCAAGGACACGAGAGTTTAGAATTAAAACTTTAGGATTAAGGGATAAGTTCTTCCTTTGGAATATTCGGTCTTCCGAGCACTTCAGGTGTAGAACTAATGGAATATGTACCGGATAATCCGTAAGCGATATTAGAATTCCTTAGCTGTACAAACGCTATAGATAGTGTTATGTACCCTACCAATTACATACTTAGATATTTCTTCTTGGAATAATATTTCGAAAATAGTAATCGTGACAAGACAAAGTTCAGCCCATATGGACGGGCCCCATGCCGAGTCGTTATACACCCTGCCGATTTGTATATACCTACATATATCTTTTTAAATCATATTTTTAAATAATGGTTGTGAGCAGTCCAAAAAATCCAGCACATGTGGATGGACCCCATAGATTGTTCGGGACGAGAAATAAGAATAAATTTGGCATTCGTATGAGCATTAAAAGCGGTTAATAATCATAGTGCGTCGACCCAAGTCGCGCTGGGGGGAGAGTAGGCGAACAGACCACATGTTTTACTAGGATAGGACAAATATATTATAAATATAATTGTGAGTCCATCTGTAAGTCGTAATAAATAGAGGGTGTACAATTGTTTAGGCAGACCTAAGACAATATAAAGTAAAATGAGTATTTAATACAACCGGGTGTACTTACAAAAGAAGACATCCGATAACCGAAATTGTGTTAAAAGCGACCTCACTATGGGCCAATGAAACTATTGTGCTTAAGCTGAGAATTATGGAAACGGACCACAAGTATAGAGGTCACAGGGGTCATCCCTATATAACTGGGTCCCCGAACACAGAAATTTCAAACGACCTGGGACAATCATTCGAGGCACATCCTCCACGCCGGTGGCTTTTATATTTTTACGTATAACATCTCTTCGGGACGATTTTTACAAGTATTTAATGTCGGACTTGACCGAAATCTGAATTCTTTTGAACTTGAATAATTTCAACTATTTTAGAATTGTCGATCTACAGCGATCATTTAAGTTAATATTTTGTGTACAAACAAATAAATTTTATAATAATTTGGCGGAAAACTTTGTTGTTTAAATTATCTATTTAAAAAATTCTACTTCCGTCTTCAAACTATACCTCTAGTTCAGTGTCTTCGGAAGTTCAAGGACACACACGTAACAATAGTGCTATAATTATTGTTATCAGTTTGTTAATATAAAACGATAAAATTTCGCAAACGATTTCATCTATTACATTTCACTGTGGAGTTGTTTTTCTTAATGTGCCAAAAGTGGCCCTTTTTATGATTATATAATGTACTCCGAAGCTACAGGTATTCATGACCGTCACGGGAAATGATGATTATAGCTCGCGGAATTTTAACGCGCGTCTCGTCCAAACGTAACGTAATAAAACACTCTTAAATGTTATGATGACGAGCCATCCGCGACAGCATCTATAGCAGAGACGGGCGACCGGAAAACAAGACATTCAAACAACACGAAAACAAGCTGTACTGCTGCAGATGACTCACTGGACTCATGTTAAGAAATGAGTCACAGAGTGAAAAATGAATAATATACAATTTAAAAAAAGAAAAGAAAAGAATAACAACAGATTACTACCTATTATGTTTATATACGTTGGTATTTAGTGTATATTTATGCTAGACCGACGAAACAAGAGACAAAAACACAACATCAAGTTTACAAACTTTAAAATTTTGTGGCGAGAAATAGACACAAACAAATCGGAACCATTGGTTTTACACCGAGGAAATAAATCGGAAACATAATATAATACCTACGTGATAAAAAAATCTTCAAGTTTAGCCGATAATGATAATTTAGTTTTATGTTATATACCTATAGCTAATTTATTTATATTTTTTAATTCTATATGTCGAGACGACACCCGTTTACATCAATACGTATGATATAGGCAAAATTCGATGAAAACGGAAACACTTTGATCTACGAGTCGCTTTGTGTAGGAATGACATCGTATCATGTTCTGCAGTATACCTATGTATAATAGAGAGCTGACTATACCTACTTATAAATTTGGGCTTGGAACCAAAATTTTCCACGGGTACCCATTGAGCGGGACGTTTTCATCTGGAAAATACCAAAAACTACATGAAGCTATCTTTATCCAGGTCATTTGACGGTCCATACAAACATTTTCAACGTCTGAATAAACCATATATAGGTAACCTATTTTGTGGGTACCTATAAAACGAATTTGTTAAATGGTAAATTTTTAAAAAAGAACTTTAATTTCGATTTTTTAAATTTATTTATGGAATATACATTCTGAGATCGGGAAGAACTACGTAAAATCTGGTATTCGATTATCGAAGTCATAATCATTTTTGAATATTTGAATCCCGAAATCCGATACTTGAAATGGAAAAAATTAAAAACAGGTAATCGGGAAATTGGTTTTCCTTAAAACGAACGTTCATTTTCAGTTATATTATAATATATATATATATAATTATAAATTACATAATATCATTATAGGACAGAACACTTCTAGTATTTGTATATTCGTTTTGGGAAATCGCAGAAAAAGACGATCAAATACCTAATTTGTTTCATAATATTTTGATAAAACAAACAATTAATTTTGTAACGTAAATTAATAATTTAGCACATTGGGTTGTTTTTACTTTCAAGGTATATATATTTCATATTTTTTCGGATAATTATATATATATATATATATATTATATCTTTCATATTTGTTTAGACATTTTTTTTAATAATACATGAACAATTAATTATAAGTATACGTTGAATTCTAAAAATTATTTTTGATAACGATTATTGTGATAATCAATAACTCAATATTTTTTTATAATCTACACACACTGCTGCATTACGATGGTTCCTGCATATTATGCCGAAACTATATAGGTAATAGCGTCACCACTCACCGTTATATCTCTGCGACGTTACATTTAATTGAGATTGATTTATACGCACCATTATTGACAAATAATAAAAGTACCTATCATTTTAAAAATAATGTATTTTCCGTTCTAAAATATAAACATTACACTATAAAATATTATAAAATACATTTTAAACACATATTTTTAGGCTTTTAAGTATTTACATATTTTATGATATTTATTATTTTAAAGCTACAATGTATTCGTCCTATTTATTAATGTATGCAGGAACAGTTATTGCAAAAATTAATAAACACATTTATTGAAATAAAACGATTTTAGTTTTATATTTTATTATACACTTCTGTCTGACAGCTCTATAATGGTTTTATCGACATTGGTCCAATAAATTTATTTTGTGTGTTGTATTTTTATTTTTTTACTGGTTAAAAATATTCATTTTTGGACATTATTATTATGTTGTACATTTTATAAAATTTTTAGCAACGGTTATCGTATCTATAGATTCATTTTTTTTTTACCGTTGATAACGTAACACAAATTCGAAAATTTCTTTTGCAAAATAATAACTATTAATTAGTATGTATTATTGTTTATTATTAATTAATATTTATTAGTATAGATTAAACATTTTTTTTTCTTATTTGATATTTTTAAATTTTAATAATACTCGTATATCATATATACAAGTGACGGGGGCCCTGAGGGATAATTATTAATATTATATTACGAATTTAAATAACTTAAACGGAATTCCATTGAGCTGATTACTATACCACAGTATAATGTAAATGTGTACAATGTACATAAATAATAATATAAAAAATATATGTATAAGTAATATTCAAAATAAAAAAACCACCCAGATTTCTTCGTCTCCTTATAATATATGGTTCTGTAAGTACTAGGTATAATATATTATAGTCGTTCTCGTATGTACGTAAATAAAATAACAATCATCGTCATCGTCGTCATTTCTCTCAGTCGAGTTGTAGGTATACATAATATAATTCAGTGTTGTCGACGTTCTCACAAAAAAAAAAAAAAAATAAAAATAAAAATAAAATAAAATAAAAGTCCGTTCCTTGTTCAGTTTTTTTTTCTTCCCCAACTATTGAACTATGTACGTATACATAAAGATAAAGTCTACCTACACCACTGATTACAGTGACGTACTTAGAATTTCTTTGTGGGGAGGTATATACAGGGTGCGACAAAAATATCACATGCATTTTAGTGATTAAAATGAAATAAACTCTTAATATAGTTATCTAAAATGTGTGTCTAGAATAATGTATAGTATGATATAGTTTTTTTCAACTGGTTTTCAAAAATATATCAAGCATTAGCAAAACAAATTTTCGGGCGTGCCCCTGATTTCGTACGCTTGTGAACACTGGAGAAATAATTTAATTTTGAATATAATTAATCTATTGCAGTTTCGAGATTATATAGATTTTTTTTGAATACCAAAATGTAACAAAATGATTAGTTCTTGCAGGATCCATAACACAACACTGCAGTAAATCGTACAACTGGTATATATTCAATAATTTGATATGCCTCCATACACACCCACCTCCACCGCACTATTTCTTGTCGTTACCACCGTCCACCCACGCCTTCACCTCCGGTTATGGTAATAGGTATCTTGACGGCGACACAACGAACATATTATAGGAAGTCGTTCGTCGCGACGTTAAATTAAACTCTTGGACAGCGGTCAAGTATCGCGATAATAATCGTATCCTGCGGCATTTATATAACATTATTGCCACCGGTAAGTATACATTTTTACCGTTTCCTTGTGTATATCTCGGGCGAGTCCAAATAAAAAACAAAAAACCTTGTGTAAATATATTATATATTATATAGGACTGGTTGTGGTTAAGTACCTATCCGTTACCTACCCAAATTCAAGACATCCTATAACCAGCGTTCAGCATTATCAAGATCGTTTTTCACATATCTTTTATCTTAACTAGATAAAAAATTATCTTGGATAAAAATGTCACTCATCCAAGAGCATTTATCTAAACATTTTCATTTTTCATTCATTATAGATATATAACATAAAATACGATTTTTTTTCTACTTAGGTTTTATAATTTAAATAAATAATAATACGATATCATTTTAAATTTATAAATTAATATTTAATACATGTTTGTTAATATAGTTGGGTAATTTTCCGCATAATATTGTGTATATCATCATAATATAGAATTGTATATAGCCTAAGTTTCCCTATGATATGGTCCGTTATCTATATGAAATATTTATACCATTGATATCGACTATTTATAGAGAACTTCCATAATTTATTCGTGTTGATACTAAATAATAAAATAATAAAATGTTTATAATATATTGCCAGAAATTTAACTAGATACCAAAACATAGTAGTACACTATTGGTATCGATAGTTATAGGCACTCAAACTAAATGAATGAATCGTTTTTTTTTTATATATATATACATATTATCCTGTTTTAAGTTGAGTAACAATTTTTATTAAAATAATTATTCAAAAAATGTATGAATATAATTTATGTTATAGTTTTAAGTATAAAATTGATATCTATATTCAATTCGAGTAAATAAATGTGAACACTACTTTGGTGGAGATACCATTACACACCTCCAGTGACTTAATGTATAGGTACATAGCTTTAGGTTCAAGTTGTATAATGTATAGGTACGTAGATTATATTCACAATCGTTTAACCAATTAATATCATAATGATAATACTTACTTACTTTCAAGAAAACTAGTAATATGGTTTAAGAGTTTGGAATTTTTATATTATTAGGTTAATAAAAATAAAAAATAAACCTATAAATATTAAATTCAAAAGATATAAAGCGTAAAAAGTTATTCTGGACTGATTCAATAGTAACATTTTGTTTCGAAGTATTATTAATCCAAATTAAGAGACAATATTCCAAATTAGAGTGAAAAAGGACGCAGATTATAATTTTTAAAGATAAAGTATCTCTGAATGATCCATAAGTTCGTTTGATAAAACCTAAATTACGCATTGCTTTGTTTTTATCATTTCTGTATGGGCTGAAAAATTTAATTTTTAATCAAAAATTATACATAGATCCTTGAAGTTTGAATATTATTTCAATCAGTTTGTGGTTAATCGCATCATTTTGAGTATTAATTATATTAACAAGTTTTAGGACATAAAAAAAAAAAATAAATATGAGAAATTTTGATAACGTTAGGAATATCATTAATAAAAAAATTAAAAAGTAAAGTAGATATATGATCTCCTTGTAGGATACCGGATAGTATATTAAACTTATCAGATTCAAACTTTAAATGCTTAACAGTTATTATACGATTTGAGAGAAAGGAGCAAAATCAAGAAAGTAAAGGTCCATAGAACCTAAACAATTAAAATATTTTAAACAGGATTTCGTGGTTTACACTATGAAATGCCTTAGATGTATCAGATAGATTACATCATTTTGCGAGTGGGATTCGAATGTTTGAAGAATTTTTTTTTGTTTATTGATTATATTTATTAATTGTTTAGTGATTTCTAAATTACAACTGGCTGATCATCATTTAGGTATAAAACTATATTGGTGATGAGTAAGAAATGAGAAACAATAATTATTAATTTTGAAGGAGACGAGTTTTGAAAAGAGTTTAGGAATTATCGATATTCTTAAAATTGGTCGATAATTATAAACAATAGTTTTGACTACCCTTTGTAAAACTGGGATAAACAACAGACGTTTTTCATAAGTCAGGGAATAAACCATTTTGGAGGGATAAGTTAAAAGTATAGAATAGGAGTTAGTATAAATCTACAATTATAAAGAAAAATAACGGAAATGTTATCTGGATTTACGTTAGAATTTAGAGGGAGATTGCCAATTTTAATTAAAATATCTAATTTAGTAAACACAATAGAGAGGAAAGAAAATGAGTTATAATAATAATTTATTATAAAATAATTTATTTTTCGAAATTAAATATAGTAGGTACATTAGTGGTTAATTGATTTGGTTGAGGGTAATTTTTAAAGAAAAACAATAGATTGACAATATCATGTTCGTTATCAGCGGAAAATGAATCAAAAGTAAGGAGATTAAGTATTGAATTATTATTTCTACGGTTATTAACATATTTCCCGAAAGATTTTGGACTATGTTTGATAGAAACTTGGAACTTAATTAATATAATTTTTAAAATCAAGTTTAGAAATTCTCTTACAATTAGCTCGTAAACAAGAGAAACAATTATAATCAGACATATTATTTTATTTCTTATATAATAAATGTGCAATTTTTTTCTGTCTTAACAATACTTTTAAATTACTAGAATACCAAGAACAATTTGAAGTAATACATTTCATTGGGGTACTAATTGCTTTATTTAAACAATTATGGAGATGAATAGTTAAATCATTAAGATTAAAAGTATTATAAAGTAAATTATCCGCTATTTGAAATCCAACCTAACAAATTAAGTCCGATGTGCGAGATTGCTTGTAAATAAAACCGGGATATAAAATGTTGGTTTTTGCGTTCTTAAACGTGTATAGCCCGGTTGCATATAATAATGGGCTCGTTGAACTTTTAACTGCAGACTGCTGGTTAACACATACCAATATCTACTGTTAAACGCGCATTAAACATGTATTTGTTGCAAAAACCAATATACCTGATAGAACTAACATACCTTTAAAATTTAAAGGTATGTTGTTATACTCACTAAACAAGTATTTATACTTATGGAGTTCGTGTTAATTCATTGTTGCATTGATAATTATATATTACTCAGTATTAAGTATACGTCGTCTATGTATATATATATATATATATATATATATAGACATCAGTGACGGTTTTACTAGGGATGGGCGATAGGTGGATCCCCCCTTGAACTTTTAAAAAAAATATTTATTGGTTACATTATCTTAATATATATTTGCCGACTGAACTAATAAATTTAATTTTGGCAACTGCTTTCCAAGGTGGGGTGGTGAGACACCTCCACGCTACCAGTCCTGTTTGATATCCGAATATATGAAAAAAAATTCGATTTGACAAAATCGCATTTTTGTCATTCTTTCATCATTTTTCGTTAGTTTTTCCTTGCGCATTAAAAACCTATTGAGAAAATCGAAAAATTACTCTTCTAAAGTACCAACTAGATTCAATTTTCTACCGAAAACTGGGTAAGTTGTAAGGATTGGAGAAATTCTGATAGAAAATTTGTTTAGAGAAAAAAATACATTGTAAAATGTATGTTTACAATGTACTATAGCTTCCTTGCTATGTTTAGTATCTAAAATATTTTTATCTCGTCGATTTTTTAAATTTAATTAAATTAATATACGACTAACGTTATATTACATTTTTTATGTCTTAATATCCTATTTTAAAAATTATTTGGACTTAAATACCTCAAAATTGATAATTTTGTTAACAAAATTTAAATGACTATTAAAAAAATCGTGACGACGGATTTTCAGGATTTTTTAAATGTAATCAGAATAACGTATATTTAATGTTGAATATAATTTTAAAATCTTAAAATACAAAATTACCACTTTTAGAACTTAGATACTTTAAAATATAAAATGTCTATAAATAGCCAAAACTTACAAAAAAAAGTTTAATCAACATAATTATATTACTAAATTAAATATTCGATATAAATTTTAAAATTTTTAAGTCATTATTTTCGAAATTACGAAGAAATGAAAAATCTCGATCTGACGAAATCGTATTTTTGTACATTTTTTCATAATTTTATGTTAGTTTTTTCTGACGTATTAATTATTGAGAAAGTTGAAAAATTAACTTTATAAAGTACCAACTAGATGCAATTTTTATCAGAAACAGAATAAGTTTTTAAAGATCGAAGTACTCCTTCTGGTAGAAAATGTGTTAATAAAGAAAAAGAAAAATATAAACATCATTGTAAAACCACTAGCTCCCTCGCTATGCTCAGAATCTAAATTAATGGCTAAAAAATATCGGGGATATAAGTTGTCTAAACTTATATTTAGAAATTTAGAAGTAAAGTGTATGTATGAAATATAAATGAAAAACACTTTTGGACCCTCCCCAGTGCTTATCAAGAACCGCCACTGTTATATTGTATATAGACAATATTTTGAGGAGGAGAGCCGTGTGCAGAGTTGAAATGTCTAGAGACTGAAAAGCCTATAATATAATAATATAATATGCGTATATAACAATAACTAACTGAGTAGCTGACTCTGCTTATCAGTTTATCACTATAGAATATAGAGGCTGCCATTTTTAATTCTTAATTTCTCACAGACTTTCATAGCATTATAATAGATTCTCATAGTAAATACATTTTACTTTATCGTCTATGATTGTTCTATATTATGATCAACTATCATATTATATTAAAGCCGTGTTAACTATAATATTTTAGATCCTACATATTTTGTCTTATCGTTCAGACATTGAGTGATAGAGATAGCATTACACCTATTTATTGTTACATGAGATGGGAAAATTGTAGATTAATAGACGACATTAATTTTTATTCGAATAGGATGTCATAATGTAGGGCATCAGCTGCGTTATTAGGTCGTTGAGAAGGCAGTCAGAAGATGAACACCGTCAAGCCCAACCATACTTACAAGTGGCATCACTTATAACACTGTGACATGTAAAGGAGCGGGACCCTACCATATGACATCTCAACCATTCCCATGAAAAAACCAAACATGCAAGCGAATAATAATAATATAGATGATAGGCCATGCGAACGGACTAGCAATCGGCGCAGTGACTCCAGGGTTTACTGTGTAAAATTGGCTACTGGCTATGATAGAGTAGACTACCAGGCTCTATATAGAAAATATGCGACTGGTGGAATACAAAAACAAAAACATAATCCAACGATGCTCAAGATCTGCAGTTGGAATGTGAGAGGTCTGAATAGACCAGGGAAATTAGTGATAGTAGAGAATAATGTTAACGACATTACAATTACAGGACTATCAGAGACACACTGGAAAGAAATAGGTCATTTTACAACATCAAATGGTAATCTAGTAATATCATTAGGTAATGAAGAAAAATCAATTAATGGTGTGGCACTAATCGTAAACAAACACATAAAGAATACAATGATAGGATACAATACATATAATAACCGAATAATTTCAATAAAACTGCAAACAATAAATGTTTCAATAAAACTCCAGTAAATATAAATGTAATTCAAGTATATCATCATCAACTGGAAAAGAAATTGAGGAGTTCTATCAACAGCTAACTAAAGTGGTAAGAATGATTCCAAATAGAGAGCTACTTCTAGTAATTGGCGACTTCAAAGCAAAAATAGGCAACACCAATACTGATAAACATTTGAGGAGCATAGTAGGGAAGTACGGGTTAGGAATGAGAAACGAATGAGGAGAATTATTTCTGGACTTCTGTGTAGAGAACAATTTATTTATAGTAACTTAGTATATAGTATTTTAGTAACTTCAAACATCAAATTCGTCGATTATATACATGGCAGTCACCATGTGGACAGTATAGAAATCAGATCGACTACATCCTAGTGAGGAACAGGTGGAAATCATTAATAAGGGATGTCAAAACATATCTGGGTATGGATTGTGGAAGCGATCATAATGCCCTTGTTGCAGAAGTATGCCTCAAGCTACAAAAAAAAAACCAAAATCAAAACAAAAACCTTTTAGATGGGACTCAGAATCAACTGATCATTACTCAAAAGAGGTAACTAAGGCTCTTGAAAATATGACAATTCAATGTAATGAAGCAGACAATGCAGAATAATTATGGCAACAATTCAAAGAAGCAATGATGAACTCTTCTAAAGATATGCCATACAGAGACCACCCAAAGAAACCGCGGATAACAAGAGATACGTGGAATTTGATCAGAAAACGACAAAATCACAAAGTAAGTCACAGAGACGAACATCAAATATTAGAATACAACCGTTTAAGCCGGATAATTAACCAAGCTTTATGGAAGGACAAGAATTACTATATACAATCTATCTGCCGATAAATTGAACAACACAGCAAATAATGCAGAACCGAGAAAGCTTTTTAAAACAATATCGACTCTAACAAGGAATTTCAAACCACGTCACTTACTGGTAAAATATGAAAATGGCCTAGTGCTTATGACAAAACCAGAAATAATAAAACGTTGGAAACAATACTGTGAAAAACTTCTGGCATTTAATGACCTAGTATCAATAAATAGTCGGGAAAAATCGGTAACTTCAGAACCATCCTTAATGAGGAATGAAATAACTACAGCAATTGATAAGATTCAAAATCACAAGTCGCCCGGCATAAATAATATTGTGGCTGAAATGATTAAGGCTACTGGTGAAAAAGGTATTGATGTAATATACAAAATATGTAATAAGATATGGAATACTGGTGAATGGGCCAAAGAATGGTGTGAATCTATATACACCCCAATTCATAAAAAAAGAGACAAAGAAAACTGCAATAATTTCAGAACGATAGCTTTAATACCTCATACCAGCAAAATTATGCTATACGTAATAGAAGAAAGACTAAAGCCATACCTACTCAACCAAATATCACCGGAACAATCGGGTTTCATGTCTAGAAGAGGGACAAACGACCAACTCATTAACATCAGACAACTGATAGAAAAGTTGTATGAATATAATGTTCTAACTATACTATGTTTTCTAGATTACACCAAAGCATTTGACACTATTAAATGGAATCTACTGTGAAATATTTTAGAGGAAATGGGTGTTCCAGCTTATCTTATAATTCTAATAAAAAATATTTATGCCAATAACTTGACATATCTTATGACTTGTTAGTCATATGACTTGTCGAATCAGAGCTATCGAAGAGTTTCCGCGTAGAACAAGACATAAGACAAGGCTGTATTTTATCGCTTCCTCTTATTTAATATTTATCGAGAGTGGATCATGAGAAAAGCTATAAAAAACTGGAATGGAGGAGTTTCCATTGGTGGAATTAAAATTTCTAATTTGCGTTATGCTGATGATACGGTTCTATTAGCTAGAACCAAAAGTGAAATGGCTAGTTTCCTTAAAAAAATAGAGGGGTCTAGTGCGAACGCTGGTCTCAAATTAAACAAAACGAAGTGCTCAATAATGACGGTAGATAGAGTGGAAACCCTACCCGCCCACTTTGAATTAATCCCAGATATAGAACGTAAAGAAAATGTAATATATTTAGGAGCACGCATATCAAACAAAGGTAGTTCTGAGGAAAAAATAAAACACAGACTGGGAATGGCCAAGACAGCTATTACTAAACTGTCTAGGATATGGAAAGATCATAACATAAGGAAGGAAACAAAGATATATCTGATGAAAACGCTGGTCTTTCCTATAGCGACATACGGCTCAGAATCATGGACTATCAATGCATCTTGCAGAAGAAAAATAGAGTCCTTTGAAATGACAATGTATCGAAAAATGCTGCGTATTCCATGGACAGCTTACAGAACAAATGCATCAATATTAGAAGAATTGAGAATACCAGAGAACAGACTACTCCTCCCCTCAATACAACATCAAATCCTAAAATTTCTTGGTCATATCATAAGACGAGATGGCCTAGAAAAAATCATTATTCAAGGAAAAGTGCAGGAGAAAAGAAATAGAAGTCGTCCTCCTAGTCGATTTATTGATCAAATTAAAGATTTAATAGGAATCAGGTCAATAGCAGAAATAATGCGAAGCATAGAAGACCGGGAAGTTTGGAGAAATATTAGTAATAATTATACGCTTGCTTAAACGTGCATGGTCACGACGTTCGAAATCGAATTATCGAAAAAGAAGGATGTATATATATATATATATATATATATAATAAACTATAAATATAGTGCTAACTTATTGCTTAAAGTGCGGGACTAAAATAGTTCTCCAACAACTGATAATATGAAAATCTAATATGACCATAATTAACACCAATACCAACATATATTTTTTCAAAAATTCATGTTGGGAATTTTGATATTATTGTATAATTGCATAATTGTATTAATGATTATGATTTATGAATAATAATAAAAATTTTAAAATATATTATGGAAATACCAAATGAGATGGATATAAATATTATGACAAACATTATAGTATTATATGATAACAGAACATTATATAAAATAAAAATATTATATTATAATAATTAAAAACATTATACCTACATTGTAAAGTCAAATTTTGTAATAATGAAACATGTATAGGTTGTGGAAACAATTATTAAATATTTAATAATAATAATAATTTTTATATAACAAAATTATTGATTTTTTAAACAAAATAAACTACTAAAATTAAGTTCAAGTTCATTCAATATCAGTAGGCTCAACAAATAATTATGCGTTCTATTCATATTTATAATCTTTCCCATTAATTATATTTAATCACTATAACACTGAATTATATGAACAATTTTAGTTCTTATCAAGTGTCGGAGGACTCCTCGACCCCCTAAAAGTGAAGCCACCATAGTGGCTATTTCTGTGTGATGTATGTATGTTATTAGGCGTGTTTTCACGATTATAATAAAAATTTGGTTACTACATTTTATAAATAATCAGTTTCGGTTATATTAATTTATATCAATCAAATGGAATAGTTATTATGTTTGATTATTGATAAGAAAAAATAACATAACCAGGTTAATCCCCAAAACAGTCCTATTGTGTGTATGTGTATATATATATATATATATTATAATCGGTGATAACGCACGGTAATACTAATATAGATCACATATATTCAAATGTGAGAAGGTTAAAATTCTCACAAAAATGGCGGAAAATGGTAACTTTAATAATTGACACGATAAGCAAATACCAGTTATAGCAATCTAGTTAATTATATATATCTGTGAATGATGTAGCATACATTTACATCGTATCACAGACTAATAACAATTCATAAATACGATTGAATATTCCAAACTTTACAGTAATAGTTGGATAAACAAATTAGAATATTCATTCGATGATTAAGGACAATATTTGTCGTTAACAGGCCAGTCCCGATAGGGACTTTTTTTTCAACCCAAATTTCGGTAAAACTAAATTCAGTCGACAAATAGTAGAAAAAAGCCGATTATTTGTTTTTGCTTATTCACCTTTTGAATGAAGTATTTTGGAATATTTTTGCAGCGATGAAGTACTTTTCGGAATTTTTAAGTTGGCAAACTACAAATTGTTAGGATTTTAGTCGGAAAAATGGGAAAATAGTTGATTACTATTTTTTTTTTTTTTTTGCTTGTTTTATGTTTTGAACAAAAGTATTATATTATTTTTTTCATATTTTTACCCCATCCCACAAAAAAAAATTCATTTTTTGATGGCCCTGGTTATCAAACTATCATTTTATTACTTATTATATTCTGCAATCATAATTTTGTAATTGTTGTTGTATATATAAAAATGTTGCATAAAACTTTTAACAGATTGTTATCTCATTTAACGGTTTCTTAAAACAAAAGCGTTACATAAAAGTTTGTTAAATTTTTAACAGACCATCAAAATATCGGTTTAATGGTCCGTTTATTAACTATTTTAAGTCGGTCGATTATCTTTTTTTTTTTTTAGAAAAAAAACTAAACGAAATTATCCGAAAAAAAATTTAAAAATTAAACAAATTATACCTACATAAAAATTGTATTACAAATAAATTTAGAATCAATTTTTGTTTTTAATCCCTCTTAGTTATTTAATTATTATTATAGAGATGTATTCAAACATGAATAAAACAAAAAACATTATAATTAAATTTTTTTGCTACAAAATTGTATTATATATACCTTATAACTTATAGTTTTAAATAAATTGTCTATATAAAAAATTTGTAAATGTAACGCCGGACTTATAGTTTACACTAGGTCGACAATACATGAACATTCTGTTTTCCAATAAAATGAAAACAACTCGACATTATCCAAACCGATGCACACAATGGTCGTGTTTCTGGAGACATATTCGTGTTCACTAGAAAAAGACAGTAAATTTTAAAGGGCTTCTGTTTTGTTTTTGTTTGCGACAACTTTTGTCTACTTAGTATAAATAGGTGTTAACGCCACAAATTTGATTTTATATAACATATGCACGATGAAGAGAAGATAAGGTGTTGCGGCTTTAAAATCTTTCAATGCTGTCAAATGGTATTAAAAATGAAGGCAGTTTGGTAGTTCGAAGATTTTTCGACAGGTGATGCCACCATTTGCCCTATAAGGCCATTTTTTCTTAATAATCTTATGATAGTTTACGCGCGCAATTATGCAAACAAATATATAATGTATATTTTTATTTAAATGTATACAATTATACATACTAATCATATTCCATTATTTTATAGATTTAAAATATTGTAATTATTAATATAATATGCATGCATATATTTTGTGATGTAATTGATGAATGTATGGATTGATTGAAAAATAAATAAATTTTATGACATTATACGACTTATTTTATATAAAAAATACTGTATAGTATTTATTATATTTATGTTTGTTATACATGTATATACTATATATATACTAGCTCACTGAAAATTGAGATTATTTCAAATATTTATGAATATCACGACGTATACTGTGACAAATAATTATATTATTGAATAAATAGTTAATATAATTATTGACTATAGTCAATATCTAATATATAAGTAAAAGGGGATTTTTAAGGGAAAAAAATATGTTGTCCTAAAAATCTTCGTGTATAGAATGAAAACACAAATTCAATACAAAAATTGGAACTTTTACATTTACTAGATATCCATGGTATACTTGTCATTATTGACTACTCCTAAAAGGTTCTACTCTGTTTATTCAAATACAACCAAATTACATTTGTAAAAAAGAAGTAGCTACCCAAGTCTAAAATGTCTAAACCGTCTGTACAAATTAAATGCAGGTGGCTAACCTCCTACAGATTCTTACCAAACTGTTTCATTTTCATTCCAAAATAGTTGCCTGCTAGTACTCAATAATTTCTTTAATCATGATACTAATGAGCCAGTCCTTAAAGTTGTGTGTAGTACGACACACTTCGTGTAGTACTGAAATTGAAGTGTTAGTACGAAATTTAAAAGTGTGTTATTCAAATTCACATCAGTAGCGTATGCAGGATTTTTCAATGGGGGGGGGGCTTGAAAATAAATAAGTAATCAGTAGACATAAAATTAGGCATGAAAGAATAAAAAAGGTGTTTTTTCAGTGTTATAATAGAATACTGTTAAAAATATATATTATAATGTAGGTATATATATATATATTTATAGTGGTGTATTTATGGAGAGGGGGTTCAGGGGTACTGAAAAAGAGCCAACAAATATTAATTTTGAAAACTTAAATACTAAAACTTCATTTTTGTAGATAAAACTTTTTTTTAAACAATAATAACTGGAAATAGAGTTTGATGACTCGAAAAACTAATAAGAATGCCCTAAAATGAATATAATAATTATACATTTTAGATTCTGAGCGGTGCAAAATATTTTCTCGTTTTATTGTGATATTAATTGGCCTTATATTTTTCTTTAAACAATTTATCGACCATAGAAGACATGACGTCATGATCTAATTTTTGAATGCCTACCCATTTTTTGTGCATTTTATCATCATGGTACTTTAAAGCTGTAATTTGTTGATTTTTTTAAAAACGCATCAGAAAAAACCATCCAAAAATAATAAAAAATATGGGTTAAAATAATGGTTATTTCCTTATAAATCCGAAAATGTTGGTTTTAAACATTTTAAAATTATTACAGAGTACCTACGTATTTTTTGTATTTTTTAATACATTTATAACATTATTATGTTTTAAAGTTTAAAACATAATAATATTTTAATATTTAAACGTATATTTCAACCTCCACTTAATGTATTGACTTGAAATTATTTTATAAATGAGATTGGAGTTTTATAGTAATTAAAATATTAAAATTCAATGAACTGTGTTATTATTATTACTAGATTGTAGTTCTTAGGCACTTTTCTCATTTATTACCAAATTAAGGACAAATGTGTTTTTAAATTTAAAGAAAATGTATCAATTAAAACTTAAAAGTATACCAAATCAATGTATTAATATTATATTTTACAACCTCATGGCCTATCCTGTAGGTAGTTTGTTTTCATGTAGTATTTCTGTCAAAGACTGCGTTAACTTTTTTGTCAGGTATACTTATGCCTAAATATTAAACTTAAAATATTTTTAATTTTCAAATAAATATCTTAAAATAATCCAAAAATCAAAACACTATTTACTGTACAATTTTTTTTATATCACGATTACAAAATTATGAAAAATGTATGAATATAAAAAAAAAGAATTTAAAAAATTTAATTATTTTGTCACTCGTTTTTATTGATGCTTAATGATAACATATGTTTTCATGTGGTGCAAAATTTTCTAAAAATATCAAAATTAAATGAATTTAAGGCTAAGCCTTTTGAAAAGTTAAAAATTCAAATTCAAATTTTAATTATTTATTTTTACCAAAATAGTGCACGGACCCTGCGACCCCCCCTTCACATTACTAAAAGTCCTTTGTCTGTAAGCTAAGCGATTTTGCCCCTAAAGATAATAAAATAAGTAGGGGTATATAATTTATTCATGTAAATATAATTATATTTATATTAATGATTGTTTTAAAATATATTCAACTCCCCCCCCCCCCCCGAAAAAATACGTCACTATATATATATAATACATAACATTGATAATATGAAATATAAAAAAAATAGTAATAATAATAAAAATATACTGGCAATGGGGTGGGGGATCTTCAACCTCTTAGCCGTCTCCCCTATGTGTACGCCAATGATTCACATAGTTATCCTTTTAGTACCTATAATATTAATACTTCACATCGTTTTATAATTTATTATAACTTTTTTTTTTTGTCAAGTACAAATGTTATTTAATCCGATTTTATGATATGTATATATATACGAAAAATGGAACGAAAATAAAAATTATATTAAACATAATAATTATAGCGCAGAGTTTTAATAGTTATATATAAAAAAAAAAAAATTAAAAAGAACAAAAGTTTTTGCAAATGTCAGAACCCAGTGAGACATCCTGTATGATTACAAAAATTATAATAAAATATAATACCCACTTATTCAAAGAGCCGAGCCAGCCACTAATCTACTCCTTTATTTATTTTACCAATGAATATTTCGGGACTAAGTGTGTAGTACGAAAATTTGGAAATTTTAGGGGCTGCAATGACCGACGACCACCGACACAGTTAGATATATTTTTTAACTTTTACTGTATTTGTTTTTATTAGTTTTTTTTTATTATTAAAAATGACAAATAAATGTTTGCTAAAAGGACAAAACACAAAAGAAATCTTCCAAATGACTTTAATCTATATTTTTTAAATAGCAATCTCTGTGTTTGACAACAGATTAGAATATTTGATTATTTTCAAGTTATTATTAATAATTCAACAATATTTTTTTTTATTAATTTGGTACCTAGTAAAACATTTTTTTTTTGGAAATGTTTGAAAAGAAGAATATATTTATTGCTTTATTTATTCCACTTATTTTGGAGAATTTTAATTGAAATCAGACTTCAGTACTATTTATTAAATTATTTAATTAATAATTATAGATAAAAATAAATTAACAAAATTATAAAAGAAACCATTCTATAATTTAAAATCGTAAAGTTATAGTAAAATGTATATTATAAAGTACTTGGTAAATAAAAATATACTTTTAACTTATGGTTTTATAAAATGCATAGAATATAAAATAAATAATAAATTTAAAACAATTTGAATTCATAAAATAACACAGTTTTAACTCATACTTTATGATAATGCAAGTGACTTGTTTAAAAAACTAAACATTTTTATAACAATAATAATTAAAATTTTTCAGAATCAATTTTAGATAAGAATATTTTCATATGTCAAAATAGTTCACAATTTAAAATACAATACAAAATACTATAATGTCGAAATTTAAAACAATGTAATTGCCCATACTTGACAAGGATTTTTAGGTTTATATTCCTTTATATTATAATTAATCTCTTTGAAAACTACGGAAGATTTTTGTAATTAACAAATAACTTCCATTTAATCGCTTTATAAAATATACAGACATAATAATTGTTACTAAACAAACGTTTCTGTGTTTTCCACGCAAAGAAATAAAATACTGTGTAATACATAGAGTAATATTACTCCATGGTATAATATCATTGCGTAAGTATAAAAGTACGTAATAAATCCAACAATGAATTTCATATGTGACATAAAAATATATAAAATATATGGCACAAGAAAAATATTAAGCAACAATAATTTTAATACATAAAACTATAATATTGTAATATTTCCTAATGAAAAAGTGTCTTGGGGGCAAATAGTGGCGCCGCCTGTACCACAATTTTGAACTACCAAAATGCCTTAAAAATTAGTACCAGAAATATTTACAAGTGGTATCACCTTATCTTTTCTACATCGTGAACATATGTACGTAGATGAAATATACGATTCATCGACTATTAAAAATCGTGTCTTCTTAATGTATGTTTCCGTTTTATTTTCTAAGTGTAAACGAAAAGTATAATGAAAAATTATTTCCGTTTTTAAATTCTGAGCGAAACGAGGAATGTATTATATAGGTTTGTTATGTGTTTTTATTTATGCCTGTACCCAAAAAGTCTATAAGAAGGAGTGCTTCGATCATTCGATTATTACATGTAGCACTATTTACTGGTAGCAAATTGCATTTAGTTGGTACTTTAGAGAGGTGATTTTTCTCAATAGTTTTCTAATGCATAAGAAATAAGTACCAAATAATTACGAAAAAGCGGCAAAAATACGAGATTTTGTCAAATCGAGATTTTTCATTTCTTCGGATATCAAAAATCAGTACCTACACACTATAGAGGTGAATAACTAACGACTACCTACCTATTTGTTATTTACCTCAATGCCAGTGGCTGGCACAAAATATTAGAATCATAATTGTTCATTTTGAATAATTTATTATAGACTATATACATATAGCCATGATATATGTCAAAATGATGCAACCAATAAAGATTTATAAAAAAAGTCAATGGGGGGGAGGCGATCCACCTATCGTCCCCACTCCCTGTAAAACCACAACCGCAATATAATTTATTATATATATATATTTTTTTTATTATATCTTTGTTACAGAGCAAGCGGCGAGGTGTAGCATATCTACGCGCTGTATATACCTATGCAGGAGACGTTTTTTTAATGTCATTGCAGCTATGGCCGCCATATTATTAAGTAGGTATACATAATATTATACCCCTACGTCTGTACCTATACTCTGTAGACTGTTTTTTGGTGTATTGATGTATACGTATGTGTATATGTATGTATGTATGTATGTATGTATGTATGTATACGTATGTGTATGTATATATGTATGTATGTATACGTATGTGTATGTGTGTATGTATGTATGTGTGTATGTCTACTTATATACCTCCGTGGGCACTGTGCTGTTATATATTATGTTCCGAGTCCAACATCTGCCTGTGTGTGTACAATAATATACAGATGTCTCCCGAGGATTTTATCATTATACTATTTCATCTAAACGAATACAGATTCATAATTATTAAATAAACGTTATTCTTAAATATTATTACAGTTGAACTAGGCTAAAGTGCTAAATTATGTCCATATATCGTAAAATGTATACGAAAAATAATCAAGTATACGTCATAATATAATATTCATATTAAAATGGAATTGTAGATTGTGAACATTTTTTGATACGTCGGCTGGCTACTTCTTGATTTCACCCAGACTTTTACGAACATTTTCGATTCATTGAAAATTAACTGGTATTATAGGTATCCATAATAAACACACGACAAATTTACTATGCAAAATTTCGTTTACTTATTGATCTTTCTCAGTAAATTATAAAAATTCCTAGTACATAGATCTTGATGAAATCGAAAACACTCATGAACATCTTCAGAAAATGATTCGCTTTATGAATAATTGATTGTATCGTAAATATATAAAGGGTGCAGAAACAAAATCTGCTAATTACACCAGAAAAAAATGTATAAAATATAATGTCAATAAAAAAATATAATTTTGCAACTTTTCCAAAATTTGATTTTTTTTTCAGGGTAAAAGTACATAGTGTAATATAGAACGATTTTCAGTGGATTAAAAACTATATAACTTAAATTATATCCTCTTAAACGAATCATGCCGTATTTTTCATCATTCTTGCGATCATTTCTGTCTGTAAGTACCTATATGAATGATTTCTTTAGATGAATTACAACCATGAAAGTTTTCAGATTTTTTAGTGGGTTTCTGAAAAGGTGGACTTTGAGATATTTTTTTGGTTTAAAAAAAACTATTTACTTCAAATGCATTAAGAAGACGATATACTAACCATTTTTAAAGAGTTTTGTGTATAAGCAATTTTTAAGAAGTTTTTTAAATAATGGAAAATGTAACAATTAAAAAATGTCAAGATACATTTTAAAAGTAATTTACAAACAGTCTCATATCTGTATCACTTTTTATTGTTGTGTAATCAAGAAATTTGTTCCAAAACTACACTAGTGTTTTTCTGATCCCAGTTTGAACAAAAATTATCATAAAAGATAAATAATTACACCAAATAAAAGATGAAACCTTAAACTAAGACCGAGCATATAGTAAGATTTAACGAATGTGAGTTGGCTATGTGTTGTCATTGCTTCATGTGTTCATTGCTTTCAATAATATTTATTTGAAGGATTGAAAAAGAATTGAAGGACACCGCATTCTGTGATACGTTTTTAAACTAGTTGAAAATATATTGTATTAATATTTTGCATCCTTTGATACTATAAAAACAAATTTTGGATCACTTATTGTATAGGAGTTTTTTTTTTATTGATTTCCAAAATTTGAAAGATCTTTTTGTAGCGCCCCGTGTATATATTATATAGTATATAAATAAAACTAAATGGGGATTTTTCTATTTCCCCCTCTCCCCCCCCCGTTAACGGGCTATTGTTTTATTTTGTTAGATATAGCACAATCATTATGTTTTAAGATAATAGAATTTAAAAACCTTAATTTATCTATAGGCGGTTACGATGAGTAATCCTCGTAAGATACCCTATACACACGTATGTGTGTGAAGAAGTCTGTGTATGTGTCTGTAGAAAATAATATTCTTTGTGTATGCAAGTGTATATATATTGTGTGTGTATATGATACACTGTACCGGTCGCCGGCAGTTGGTTTCATTAAGTCGTCTAGACACTGGTGCAACAAAACGCGAGCTGAGCACTCCGTCGTCGCGTCAGTGGCGTTTACTACCCATCAAAACGCGCCCATTTTATATTATATATATATACAATATACATTTATTCCATAGTACCTACTGTTAGTATAATATATTATTGTATATTATCTAAATATATATATATATACACATATACTAAGTACCTATTAAACACTTCGTCACCGACCTCTACCACCTGTTTTTTTTTCGCCCGACTTTAGTTATAGGTACATCAGCCAACTATTGCGTTTTGTTTTGATGATCGTCGTCGTCGTCATGTAATAAATTAATTTTTCGTTTCCACTTGGATGTTTATGAACGGAACGAAGACTCTATGTTTTTATCGGCATTACAATGATGGGTTTATTTGTGTGTTTCTTTAGGTAAGGATTGCTCAACAAGTTTCGACATTGAAAACCCCACTTATATAGAGGATAGAAGTAGTAAACACTGTATAATGGTTAATATATTGCTTAATTTGAAGACATAATTGGTTTAAACTCGCTATTTTTTTTGAAAAAATTTTGCAAAATCTAAAAGTTCACCGCTATCATTAGAACAATAAAAAAAAAAAACAAGCGAGAGTGCTGAATTCCCGGTTTCTAAACACATTTTAAATAATAATCTAAAAATTTAAAATAAAACGAATATCAATCTCCATAGTAATCAAATCAATAATCCTAACTATATAGGCAAAACGGGAATATAAGGAATAAGGATCTAAACTCATGTTTATAAATCTAAAATTTTACTTAAAGTTTTTTGAATTCTTTAATATATTATAAATACCTGTAGTATAGTACATTGAAATCTGCTTAAAATATTTAACCGAATACAAATTATATATATGATGTAAGTGATGTAACATTGATTTGAGTATATATTTAGTTGTTTTTAAATTTTTTATTTCATTTTTATTATTTGTTGCGCTATCGGTCGGTTATTTTGTTGTCTGTTTTATTCTATTCAGCTGTGGCAATTCACGTGTTTTGAAGAATATTATGTAAACATGATAATATGTTAAACGTGATTATATTATGTAAGTGCGTTTATTTAGATACCAGAAATATTACTGATGTCAACGGAAAGTATTCAAAACTGACAAAAAATAAACTATTATAATCCATAAAACATTAATCTTCATCGACATTTTCTCGTCTGATTTTAAAGAATAATCACAATAGTTAAAAAAAAGACGAAAACGAACAGTCACTACGTAAAGTATAACAAACTACATGTATGTTATATTTTCATTTTTAATTATTTACAATCGTATAAATTCATATTAATCGTATATATAGATAACTTTATGTACTATGTAGCGATAGATATAATGGACTAATGAGTTTTCCAGAATTTAAATAATAGTTTATATAGAATATAGTACTTGGTAGTGGTGACTAGTGAATATTGTGATTACGCCATGTAATCAATTTTTGCTAAAATTTTTAATTCAGTGATGCTATTCTACAATTCAATTCTAAAACTTAGTCTATTTTTTACATCATCAAGCATTAGTACCAATATAATATTATAACGTCTATTTCAAATTCGCTTACATATTAAATATGAA
The DNA here is from genome assembly GCA_025469235.1 of Pemphigus obesinymphae. Taxonomy (NCBI): domain Eukaryota; kingdom Metazoa; phylum Arthropoda; class Insecta; order Hemiptera; family Aphididae; genus Pemphigus; species Pemphigus obesinymphae. The sequence goes on from JAIPRL010000382.1 coordinate 33,294, forward strand.
GTCAACTTTAAACTGTCAAATTAATTTCAAGGCAGAGTATTTTTAATTCTAATAATTGGTCGTAAATGTATACGGTTAGTCGAAAAAATTAAGATCGAAATTCACAATCGGTCCAGAAATTAAGGACGCGTGTTTATCACCATTTTTTTTTTATATAAATATAACAATACTATTATGAATAATAATTACCTACGTTCTACACTGATTAAAAGATTCACATTTCTCAAGTCTAATTTTTTAATAATTAGTTATGATAAAATGCTATAGGAGTAAAAATTTGATATTGATTATAAACAAGTTAGAATAGCCCACTCTGCTAGCGTACTAAATAATAATCTACAAAACAAAACAAATAATATACCTATCACCTTCGTAGCCAAATCAACAATGTTCTTTAAAACGATGTAAACATTACAAAATGAATAATAACTATCTCCCTGGTAACCAAATTAACAATCGTTAATTAATCGTTAATATACTATATATACTACATGTATATACTACGGGCGGACAGTGAATGGATAGACGGACAGACACAACGGGGATATAAGGTGTCTAAAATTGTGTTTAGAAACATAAAACCAAAAAAGCATCTAATACAATAACATCAATGTACATTAAAAATTTACATTGGTTTAAACACAAATTATTAAGGGTTTTTAGGTTTATAGTTTTTGAATATGCCACTGGTGACAATTCCCTAAATTAATATAATTCAATCACGGAATTCCTAGAGATTTTGAAATGGATATTAATGAAAAAAGGGTTACCAAAGGTGTACGTGAATTAAATTGAGGACATAGATGAAGGGGCAAGTACAAAAGTAAGAAGTTTGTGTGGGGAAACTGAGGATTTTATGGTAAGAGTAGGCGTGTACCAAGGTTTGATTTTGAGTCTTTATTTATTTTCTCTAGTAATGGATGAAATAACAAAGCATATACAGTATGAGGTATAATGGTGCATGCTTTTGCAGATGATATAGTTTTAGTTAGTGATAGTCTTGAGTAATTGGATGGTAGACTGGAAAAGTGGAGAGAATCTCTCAAGGAGAAAAGATTAAGAATTAGTAGGGGTAAAATAGAATATATAGAGTATGATTTTGGAGAAAAGGAACACAAAGTAAATAGGGAAAGGCAAGTAATAAAATTGAGTGGGGATATGAGGCTAAGAGGTTCAATTATTTAGGATATATTCTACAGAAGAATGGTGGTGTTGAGGAAGATATGAAACAGGATTAAGTGTGGATGGAAACATCAAGTATTTTGTGTGAATAAGGGAATCCCAGCTAGATTATAAGTTACATTTAATAAGACAATAATGAGGCCTTCTATGATAAATGGATCAGAATGTTGGACAGTGGATAAGAAGATAGAACGGAGTATGAATGTGACAGATATGAGAATGTGAAGATGGATGAGTGGAGTGACTAGAAAGAAAAAAATAAGAAATGAATATGTAAAGAGTAGTAGGTATAGGAATGGCTCCAATTGTAGACAAAATGAGACAAAACAGATCGATATGGCTAGGGTTTGTTTTAAGGAGGAAAGAGAAAAAAACAGTAAGGGTAGTAAAGGAAATATATGTATAAGGAAAGAGGGAAAGGGGAAGACAAAAAAAGAGGTGCGAATGATTCGAGAGTTTGAGTTCTGTAGAAATTGGGCACTAGGATGGACAACCTCAAATATTTTAAAGAGGCACTCTCTTTCAAATATGTGAAGGAGAAAGAGAAGAAGAAGAATAAGATATAACTGCTAACTATTCTAATATATAATAATATACTTTACATTTTAAAATAAACTTTTTTTTTTTTAATATTTCCATAATATTGTCTGTATGTTATAATATTGATATTTTTATACACATGCAAAAGCGCTAAACCACTAAAAAAAGGTCGAGGGGAGGGGAGATTCACTAATTACCCCCCACTCGTAAAACCGCTACTGAAACTGGTTGTACCAGGGGTAAAAAGCAAAAACAGCAGGAACCAAAATAAAATTTTCTAATAACAATCAATCATTTTTACTGGTCCTGCATAATAGAATATTATACTCACTCTTGCATCGTCCTTTGTACGCTATCGGTATGGCTTTGCCCATTCGGCAGGCAGCTTCTCGTAGATGACACGCGCTCTGGTACGTCCGGCCGTCAGACCCACACACTAGCTTAGATGACGACATGCCGGGCGAACAGTAAGTGGCGCACTTAACGCAATGTGGCATTAGGTTTTGGTCCTGTAGACAGTACTTTCCTCCCGGACAGGACACTTTATCGCAAGAATCTGTTAAGAGGTAAAAAAATAAATAAAATAAAAATGACTAAAAACTATGAATACTTGTATGTATTAAGCATATACTTTAACAATTACTTTATTCCAAATTTATTATTTTCCTGGAACCCTTCTCACACTGATTTTCAAAATCCTTCATTGCATTTGTACTTAATCACCTAAGTGAAAAACAAAATGTTATACTTACTCTGACACAATCCGTGATAGGCGACCACTAATGATTGGTCTCTGGTACGACACGATCTCTTTTTCAGCCGGCAGTGAGACTTGTACGACACGCCATCCGTACCGCACACCGGACCCTTCACGTGTAGACCATTGTGTCGCTTACAGTTTGGCGAACAGATGCACTTTGGCGAACCGGACCGCATAACACATGTCTTACCGAAACCACATTCTACGCCAGTGCACGATCCTGCGGAAAATGAACTCCAATATTCAATTTTTGTACAGTTTTTATGTAAAATATGTATAAATAATTTTATCCAATTGTTTTATCGCGAGCTTAGTATGAAGAAATGCTAAATTAAATTTTTTAAACAATTAATTATTCCAAAGAATAAGTGCATTATTTAATGAGTTAAACAGAAGTAACAGTTTCTATTCAATAAAAGTTCAATAAGTGATTCATTGTATTTGCATATCATAGGACCAAAATCATACCAAGAACGTTGTTTATGTGAAAAAGTTATTTTCGATAAAATTAAGATTTCCGCTAATATGAAAAAATTCTATCGATGGAACCTTTTCACATAAACAGGATCTTTTATTTATATTGTATATATTTAAATTAAAAAATTCTGATTAACATTAAAAATGTTACTCTTTATATAAGTCTAATTTTATATATCTAAAATTTGATATCTAGTGGTTTCTATAGGGCCTAGTTAGGTCATTTGGGAATATTTAATTTTAGATAAGCCACACATATTAGACTTTTGTTTATGAAAAATCATGAGAGATAAGAGAAAACGAATTTTTCTCCCTTGATAACCATGAGAACAAATAGGCAAACCTTCTCGAATGTATTGTAACCCTTCAAAAATGTTTAGCCAATTGTTGTCAACACTACATTCGGACACGAGAAAAATTATTTATTTGTTTTTTGCCACATCTCGAGTTTAAAAACTCGTGATGATAATTCATAGCCCTTCTTCCCTTAAATTTGATACCTATTTATATTGATAGGACTAATAATTAAAATGTTATAATATTACCTTTGCACCTAGTGCATGGTACTCCATCGCCCAAGACTCGCCAGAAAAACAACGCTCCAGGGTCCAAGTCGTTCGGGCTCCAAGATGTAGATACGGAACTTCCGCCCAACTCGCAGCATTTATCTTTCGATACACGTTCGGCCACCAAGTCCTTGCACAGGCCATTTTTACCCATCGAGGACCAACACATACCACCTATAACAAAATGTACGGAAATTAAATAGTATATAGAAACTATAAATAATCTTAAATATATTTAAAATATTTAAAGTTTATATATATGGACTATAAATGTAGAAATTTTGGTGTAATTAATAATTTATGTAACGTATCAAAAATAGTAATAAAAACCATAAAATTAGGAAAGAACTTTGTCAGACATCATCCAATGTTATAAGTAATTTAGGTAATCTCAGCTAGAAAAAGACTCCATAAGTTAACTAGATTTAAAGTATCAGCTATTAGGAAGTCTTTTGTAGAGGACAATGGATTAGCCAAGGAGTGTAATTTAATACTTTCAGGTTTCTAAATATAAATTTAGACATCATATACACCCATTATGTCAGTCTTTCTTTATTTACTTATACATAATTTCGATTATTAATTTGGTTACTAAAGACATAGTATATTCGTTTTATAACATTTTTATGCTATAATTATGAGAAACATTGTTGATATTGGTTACTATAGGGAGAGAGTATTATTCATTATGTTTTATAATATTTTTATTTCATTGTTTAAAACACGATTAGAAACCGTGAATTTAGCACAATAATTGTGGAGTAGGCTTTAAAAAATGGTTTGCTTCTATAACATTATCTATTTCATTGTAGCAAACAGTATTTCCACAGTTTCAAGAACAAGAACTTATAATGTTCCTTCGTGTGGTTTTGGAAATAAGTGTCTTTGTTCAGGGGCGTCATTTTAGTTTTTAAATATGGATGCAAACATTTTAAACCGGTCAATTTTACGTTCCACCAGGGCCCAGACCATTTTAAATGTAAAATTGACATCCTCAAAATGTTGATGACCTTATTTTTAGGAGGATTTTAACGAAACTACACATTATCATCCTATAGCACCGGCCTCTGATCATCCGGGCTCAGAGTACATATGATATATTTTTACAAATTAAGTTAATAAGCAAAAAGAAAGTTATTCACGTTTTTTTTCGTTTCATCAGATATATAACTCTACAGTCGGCACAATAGCCTCCATTGTAGACAGTGCAACGGCCTGATTATCTTTTAAAAACTTTACAATATCGTTCAATTTATATTTGGTGTGAGCTATTGATACATATAAAAATTAGGACTGCAAGAGTATAGGCTATATAGTCTGAAGCCAGCTCAAATGACGACCCTGCCTTTTTTTATCATTGTTCAAAGATACTCCCCCAATATTTCTATTATATTTATCTACTGTTCCTACTATTTTATGTTTTTGGATAATTGAAGAAGAAATTAATAAATATAAAAAAAGGTAAATGGAAAATGACCGTTTTTATTTAAAAAAATAAAACATTTAAGCGTGTGTGTTAAAAATAAAATAGCATTTAAATACACTTCTGTATGTCAACACAATAACATATTTATTGTATATTAGGTATTAGAATTTGATTACCAGATTCGAATGTTTTACTGTGTTACACCTAAGACATATAAAACACCATCTTGACACCACTGGTACTTATTTTAGATAATAAACACTATTTTGACACTATTGAACCACCATAAGAGCAGAATACGGTCCCAACACCAAATTATATTGCACAAGTTCTATCCCGGGAGATTAGGTGAACAAATATGTGAAAACCAGACATTTTTTTTTACTAAACGAAATGTTCTTACGTCTCTTAACAAAACTTCATATAAACAAATTTCAATATAATAATTTCTCAAATCATTTTTGAGGGGCTTGCCAACTTTTAGGGGTGCTAAGCCACCTTAAGCCCCCCGATTTCCGCCAATGTGGGAACTTCAATTAGATGTGATGTATTAAAGATTTTGGCATCCCAGATCATAAAAGAATTGTCGCCCGAGCAGAGAAAAAAAAAAAAATTTAAATATCAAATGCTACCTATTAATTTTTAATATTAATTAAGCCATACTTGTGGTAAAAAAAACATTTCATTAGTTAAAGTCAGATCGATAACTGGTATAAAATTTACCAATACTGTATATAATCACATATAGTTTAGAGAAAAAGGAGAAAAGAAAGAAAAAGATGAATAAGTAAATACAGCAAATAAATATTAGATTCATACAACTATATGAGTAATGAATTAATATATTATATATAGTTGGCCACTTTGAATAGTATGTCAAAGACCACAGTGTGACTATATATATACGAAAACAAAATATGTTAACAAATTATTATTCAGCTACTTATAATACCAATTATGAAATCAATAATATTTACATCAACAAACAACATAGGAGGTAACGTTTATATAATATATAAACGTTATATTATAAGTAGTATATATATTTCATATACTAATGATAATATTATCCTAATATAATTTATTCCTGATTACAATATTATATATTTATTATGAAAAATTGTTTTCTGTATTCCTGGTAAATACCTAATGTACATTAAAAATTAAACTAATCAAAATTTGCAGTCCCCAAAATTGTACCACCCAGGGCCCTCACCCTCTCTGCTCCCCCCAAATATGTCCTTGGTGCCACAAAAATCGTTGAAAATATTATGTATTCATATATATTTTATATTAATACTGGTTTTCTATCGCTATTGCATTGAACCTATTGCCCAGCCATTCATTTAGGATATAATCGAATACCCTTCGAAAACGCAAGGATGGATATCAACTAGTTAAAGTTAAGTTAGTATTAGAAGTGAAGAGTTCACTAAAATTCGAAATGATCAAACTTTTTTATTAAAACACAAAAATGTTTCAATGAACTATTTTGGGATTCATGTTGAAAAATTGTGTGCAAATATTGCCAAAAACCGTTTAAGAATATCATTACAGTTTTCAACATCATATTTGTGTAAACTAGGATTTTCTACAATTATTTTAACATAAAAAAAACTAAAGGAAAGAAACTTGAATTCATTAAAGAAGAAATGTGGTACATTGCCTTTCGAAAACTCGACCGTGAAAAACGAATTTATGTAAAAATCGTCAAGCTCAAGTGTTACATAAGTCTTATTATCCACTTAATTTGTATTCTGTTTATGTTTAATTTTAAATTTAGGTATATTATATTATAATTATTTATATTAATTAACAAACCATACTAGAAAGTATTTTTCTATTTTTTCAACAATAAAAGTATGTTTTGTTATAACTTATGACTAAATAAAATCAAAGATATAAGTATAGAGTGTAGGGTGCCCTGAGATTTTTATAAGATACCCAAGGGCACAGTGGACAAAAAAATGGTTGAGAACCACTGTATTATCAGAATATGTATAAGTAGACTATATAATACAAGACATAGACATACATTTATTATTTTATTATATACGTCATAGATATTAGAACTTTATTGTTGATCATAATATTTTATTATGTTATTGTTTACATATGGTTTGACGGACACATACCTATTGCAGTCATATTGCAGACCACAGTTGTATAATTCTATATAATGGAAATCTTTTTAAAATTATATATATAATTTATATATACATATGCATTCGGTGGATATCCTATGTGACCTATCACCTATGTATTTAAAGGCATTTACGTCATAGTGTATACCATTTTATATAAATATAATATTATCGAACTGCTCAAATTTCAAACAGCTTTCACTAAAAATGTTTAATACTCCACAAACATAACATTGTACATGCATACAGTTTTAAATGAAAAATCAGTTTATGAGTTTTATTCATTTATTTTTTTTTTTTTACATGGATAAATGTATACATTATAAATTAATAATTATATAACAAATACTAATTACAATAAAATATATAGGTAAGTATATACACAAAGTAAATTACAAAATTAAATAATGCAAAAATTAAAAAAAGGAAACTAAATAACGAATATATCAAATGCAGGACAAGACATAATATTTATAATAATTCTAAAAGGATTTAGGTTAGTATATAGGCTGGAAAAGGATCACTTGATTACTCGAATTTATAAAACAGGTGGATGTAGAATAGTGTAACATAATGTGATGGAAATAAAAAACCTAACTTCATTTAATGATTATAAAGAAAGTATGGGAGAAGATAGATAAGAAAATAGTTCCCTCTCATACTTTTTTTCAACTCTTCATTTACACACAGTGGCATATACATCGTTTTTGAATGAGGGGGATATCATTGGGATTAGGGTACTGAGACCTTTTTCAATCAGAGACTCTTCTCATATTAACCCTCCCCTCAATTTAACATAATTTATCCATATATTATAAAATACATATTATATATCTTCTTCTTCTTCTTCTTCATATTCTTTGCCTTTTCTCATAACTATTAGGGGTTGGTCACCCTTAGTCCTCTAGCCTCAAACTCCACTTAACTTACACCTCCTCACCACTTGCATAGACACACTACATTTCACTCTCCATCACAGCTAAGCACCTCTTATCGATCTTCCTCTTTTCCTCATACATACGTTTCCTTTACTAAAACGTGTTATATATTACCTATATGTAATATACAATTACCTACCTACCTTATATTTTAATTTGACATAATTTATTTTTAGTATGTATAATGTATATAATATTTATTTAAAATTTACTCTATATACATACCATATAGAGTATATTATAATAATTAATAATGATATGCGGTAATATCTTTTTCCTATAAATATATAGATTCAGGTCTTAGGATATACACCTGTAAATTTGACAAAGACAGTTTATAATTTTTTTTTTTTTTGAGAGGGGGACATGTTTTGTCATCTTTAAGGTGTTAAGTTAGGTTGCTATGTATAATATGTAGGTATATTGGATAGTTGGATTTAACATAGTCTGTTACGTATATACGTTTATAGATATGCGTTTTAAATTATTATTTTATACCGTGTTTCGTTTTTAAAAAAGTTATAATTGTTAAAATTTGGACTTTCATTTCTAAACAAACAATTTATTACACCCTATTCCGCATATTTTATACATGACGCCAACTCAGATAAATTTATTGCTTTACGTATATATATATACGGAAACAGTAAATAATAATGGCAGTAAGTCTTATCACAATAATAATAATACCTATAGGTTACTAGGTCAGGTTAAGTATCATTGAAACAACTTTATGCATATATAGTGTATACGGATGTTTATATTTTATATAGGTAGTTCGTTTTATATTATACATAACATATGATTCAATAAATGGCATTTATAAAATAAAGAAAATGAGCAAAATACGTGTAAACTATGTATAGATTTATAATATAATAAAAATATAAAGAAAAGTAGTAATAGAGTATAGAAACTCTAATATTATTTTAGAATTTAATACTTTATTTACATATTTATAATTTTTACATTCTAAGAATGTATTTTATTTTAAATATGTTTTTTCAACACTCCTTATTTCCTAATTCTTATACCCGATTGAGTCACCCCTTAAACCGCGGATTTACATGAACACGAATCAAAGTATATAAGTTAGTAAGTTACTAAATCCAGTACTAAATCATATATATTGTGTGTATAGTCTATATAGACACATACAGTAAAATTGATTAGTGTATACATTTTAATAACTGTATATATAGTACCTACCTAATCTATTTATTATTAACAAATCAATCTTTAATCATTTTTTTTTTTTCAATTTTGAAAATAGATAAATTAATTTTATTAATTATTACTTTTATTAGATATTGGTATTAAAAGAGGATTTAAAAATAATAATAATTTGTATTAGAAAATGGCTCTTTTAATATTATACGAATTTCAATGTCATATTTCATTACACTATTATAACTAATTTTCAGTCTTTTTAACGTATACAAGATATTAAAATTTTAAAATATTACAAAATATTTCTAAATATATTCATTGATAATATGTAAGTAACGTATTTTACTCACGTTACTACTCACTTTATTAATACTGTAGTGCCTAGCTATTGTGTCTTCATGAGTTGGTGCAGGATAATCGAGTATTGCTTATATAGAACGTCCACTGACTTTATTTTAAATAAAAATAAAAATATAATAATAAATTTAACATAAAAATGAATGGAACTGCTATTCACTCGACTAAAATATTCAACGAGAGTAGTATTGGAATTAGTACTAATTAAATGTGCCAAGCAAAGTCAAATAAAAAAAATCCGATCAGTAGGGAATGGAATCAGTATGGAAGCATTTCGTTTGTATGTATATTTAATTTGAAAGCAATGATAAATCATTTCTTTCAATAAAACGATTCTGTAGAAAGAATGCATCTATTTGACTCTATTCCATCCAAAAATAAAGAATGTGTATACAGCATACTATAGTATACAAAATAAATTAAAGTTCAAAATTGTATAAAAATAAAAATAAAAAAGTTATTACACTTTTACGACGTCAATATAGCGTGTTATAGTAAATATTTGATCGTTTATATTTAGTGGTTTTCTTTTACACTAAAGAATATTACAGAGGAAATTGAAAAATGACCTCCTTAAAGGACCAACTACATAGAATGAATATTCTATTAAAATCTCTATACACAAAAACTTTTATTTTACACTATCTGCCTGAAAAAGCGTTTATATATAAAAAAATATATTGTAAGTTAGTAACCGTAATAAGTTAATTTCCAATTTTTAAAAAATTTTCGTTAAGGTTGATAGTTTCCTTTTACGCTTGAATTTTACGAATCCTTTTACGAAAATCCAAATTTGACCTCATTAAAATACCAACTACAGACCGAAAAGCTCTTAACCTAAAACTTTTACTCGACTACTTCTATCCGAAAAAAATACCCTCAGAATCTAAACAGTAGTAACTTGCTTCAATGACTCGGTTAGATGAGTACCATCCTCATGTAAACGCTTTATTATTTTGCCAATCCAAATACGGATCAAATAATATCTACATTATTATTTTTATAGACCTAAAGAAAAATAGTGGATTTCGAAGGCGATGATGTGTCACTTAGATGAAATACCGTCAAGTTAATTTTTCATTTTATTGTACTGTGCACATATTGTATATTATTAGTATACATGCACGTTTATAGTATACGAATACATCAAAATGTCTTTATATACGAATGTCTTCATCCAACATTTATCACTATTCGTAACAATGTATATATTGTAAACACAGTATTCTTACATCCGGGCGTCCGGCCAGTTAATCCGGACATTAAAAAATGACTAGAAAATATGTAAAAAAAAAAAAAAAAAATTGAAATGAATCGTCTTATATCTGAAACGTGACACTGCTATTGAATACAATTCTCGCTATATAATCACATAATGTGATATATATAATATTATTTATATATATATATAGGTACACAATAATATCTATATTACTCGTTTACGAATGACATTATAGCAGTTAAAATTTTGTACATGTCCTTTGATGTATTAAACTATAATATATGCATGGCTAAATATTGTATAAATATGTATGAACCACCTGTAATATATACATTATGACATTATATACTATATATATATATATTCTATACATGGTCATTGGTTATGTACCCTATGCGTTCCGATATTAGATCATTATTGTTTTCGAATGTGAAAAATAATCCAAATCAAGTGTTGTATTTCCATTGTTTTGCTCGGAAAATATTCAACATCTATATAGTTACCAAATAGTAAATATTATATAATATGATAGAAATGCTAGCACACGAAGGAAAATATACAACAATAAATACACCCTATCTAAAACGCTTTGTTACAAAAAAAAAAAAAAAATGTATATTCAAAATACTAAAGAGACAATATATTTATTATTACTACTTAAATTAGTAAAAATTTATGTAAAAATTATACTTTTAAAATAGGCAGTAAGTATATACTTGTATACCTTATAGACTAACACCACATGTATTTACTAGTAATGATTTGCATAAATAAGTATTTTAAGAAAACTTAAAAAGTATTTGAATACAAAGACAAGTTTCATTTTAACGATTAAATTTAAACAAATATATTTAGGTAATTATGTATATTTTATATTATATTTGCACAATTACATTGTATAGGTATACTGACTACCATATTATGATTTTCTCTGAATTTAGACCAGGACTTAAACCGCAGTTTTGAGAACTTAAATTAATTTCTAAATTTAAGAAGCGTTGTAACAATACTATTAATATAATAAAATACAATTTTCGATAGTATTTTTTTATATAATATAATATATTTTATATTAATTAATATAATATTATTATATTATATTAATTCGATATTATTTTAGAGATATTCGCATTATCATGCTATTCTGTATATAGTATGATAGCGTTATGTACCTATTCAAACATTCTAATGAAATCCCACAAAATATTCCAGAACCACAGTACAGATACCAAAATAGTGAACGAATAATCATAAGTTTTATAAAGGTTTTTCAAAAGCCAATTCGAATTGTAATAAATTATTCTAAAAACTTGGAAGCAGTTTTAAACCGATAACCAGTTATCGATGAATAATGTAGGAAGCGGTTATAAAGTTTAAATAGAAAAACGGTTATCCTAAAAATTATAAATTATAAACTGGTTATAATTAACCTGGTTATAAAAATAAATTATAATTGGTAACCTTTTATTTTTAAAATCCATTCATTAAAATATATGAGTACTCAGTTCATATAATAATTAAACCACTTAAAATCAATAACTGGTAATCGAATATTTTTTTTTTGAACATATATTGTGGGTTTATAGGGCTAAACTAATTTATATTTTTATACATATATTATACATATTAAGAACAGCAAATTGTTTATTATATAAAAATATAATATAATAGGTAAATCAATGTACCTACACCTACAATAATTGTATAGTCTAATACTATAATTATTCCAGTGTTATACTATATGTTTATAATCTATGAATGCTAAAAACTATCATATTATTATTATCCTATTAGTTATTTTTATTTTTATTGACATTTTTCAACATAATATTTTGATATCGAATTACATCATCTATGTTAAACTACATTTTTATATTTATTTCATTTATTTAATAGTTATATAGTTCACAAGATAATACATATTTTTAAACACATAATACTTTTTAAGTTATAACATATTATGTTTGAGGAGATTTAGGAAGTTTTGTGTCATAAATTTTTAGTTATTATTGACAGTAATACTTATGTTATACCTATGTACTGGAGCTTCACTCAGAATCATTTTATTGAAAGAAATAATTTATCATTGTTTTAAAATCCAATATATCCATAACCAGTATCATACCAAACTAGCGAAATGCTTTCACCCACTACTGACCGGTTATTTTTTAAACTTGAAATGTTAATACTAAGATTGCATAAAAAGTCGATTTTATACTTGATAATATATATTATAACTTTTAGGTAATGGTTCTAGGCATGTGTAAAATTAAAAACATATAGAAAAACCTAAAGTCATTTTTTACCGACTGCAAGTAAATACATAATATAATAGTAATATTTGGAAAAAAATTCTCATTTTCTCGAATTACATTTACATTAGGTACATTAGGTTTATATATATATATATATATAGATATATATATATATACTTCTGTAGTCGTAAATTAGTTTTTAAGGTCCAGTTTGCGATTAGCGTAGGTATTTATAATATACCTGTATAAATTGTACGTAAAATGCGTACACTGATAATTATAATATCATATATGTGTAGTTGACTTTTAAGTTTCAACATAATATTATTACAACAGTTTCGTTTATTTTATGTTTTTTTTCGATCGCTTGTATTCCATCTGTATAATATATATTATTGCAGTATACACGACGACGATTCATAATGATAACGATCAAGAGTAGGTATTTACAATGTTTTTTGGTCTGAGAAAAAGTCAATTGCATGCTGCATACTGCATACATAAGCATTATTATAATATACCTATGCTTATCTTTATGTATATGTAAACGGACGTACATAATATATTATAATATAAAATAGGTATGTAGGAACCTACCTAAGTACGTATTATGTCATTTGTCATTTGAGAGCCGTGTATACAGAGGCGTGTTATTTTAGGTATCCTCGACCTCCCAGACAAAAATAAAGAAAATTCGTCCGGGTACGGATAATTCGGCCCTCGCGGACAGTATAGTGTATTATTTTTATTTTAAATTTGAAAGCAAAGATAAATTATTGCAGTCAAAAGATGGTTCCAAATGGAGATAGGTGTAATAATATAATTTTTTTTAAAATGCGGTCAATAGGTGGTGGAAGCACTTTGCTCGTTGGGTATAAGATACTGGACAATAGGTATATTTAATTTTAAAGCAATGATAAATCATTTCTTTCACAGATTTATTCACATAATTAATTTCTATTGCATTATAGTTAAAGTTTTTGGAATTTTAAATTAAATGATAATTTTATAACCAATATCGATTACGTGCGTATAATAAATACATTTTGTACAAAAATTTAAATGGCTATAAAAATAACTGTGACTAATGATTTTTATGATTTACATATTTTGAATACAGATAGAATAACACGCATTCATATGTCTTAAGCTAAAATGAACCCTTTTATGACTAAAATACCCAAAATTTGAAATTGCTATAAATAGACAAAAATTAAAAAAAAATTTTAAAAATGAATTTAATCAACATAACAATAAAATACATACTCTGTAAAAATGCTTATTATTTCTCTGAATTCGAATACTTACATGTCATTCCAAAATAATACATGTTCTCAAACAACTTTTAATAGTCATTTATAGCTATTAAAAATATAGTGATTATTGATTTAAAAAAAAATTTTTTTCAATTTTCAGGTCTTAAAACTTAAAACTAACTCATTTATGACGTAAAAACTTCAAAATTATTTTAAATAGCCCATAATTGGAAGGGCATTTTTGAAAAGTGCTTATATTAATTTTCTATTTATATACATTTTTGGTGTAAATATCAAGCCTCTAGAATCATTATTTACAGAATTACGAAGAAATAACAGTAATCGGTTTTGCTAAAATCGTGTTTTTACAGTTTTTAATAGATTTTTCATTTGTTTTTCATAACACATTAAAGTACCAATTACATGCAATTTGCTCCTGAAAAATGGGTAAGCATGTGTAGATTAGAATACTCCAACTAAAATTTTTGGTAGACATAAAAAAAAATTAACACATTGTAAAATCAATACATTCCTCATTTCGCTCTGAATTAAAAATTGGTAACTATGATAATTGTAGGTACTTATTTTGTTATTTCCCTCATTTTTAAAACATTTCCGTTATAAAATGTGGTTTTTCTATACGATTAAGGATACTACTACTATTGCTACTATTACGACTAGGGAAAATAATCTCTTTAAATATCAACTAGAACCTTGCTTTGCTATCAAAAAAGTTCTTTACTCCCAAACTCCTATTCGACTACTTCTAATCGAAAAGTTGTTCAAAGAAAAAAATAAAATAAACATAATTGTAAAATTACTAGGTTTTTTGCTCTCCTCAGAATCTAAAATCTAAAATTACATTAGAATGTAGTAGAAATCGAATAGAAAAAATGATTAAGATTGCATTAAAATTATTTCAAAATACGAGAAAGTGAAACGCTAAATATTACCAAAAATTATACTTAACATTTTCAGAAATTGGTTTAGCGAATAATTTTTTGAAACAATGGACTCATAAACTTTGCTTATATTACATTCATTTCATAGCCTATTTTATCATTAGTTCAGAAAGCAAACAATATAATAACATATAGAATGAGTTTCAAAAACAAGAAAATCCTAACCCAGAATAATAATAATAATAATAATTTATTTCTGGAATAAAACTCTATTTTACAAGTTTGTGTATAATAATGTAATATAAATAACAACAACTAAGTTAACTATAATACCAACAGTACTCGCATACATTTTTGTAACTATTATTGGTTTTTCAATATTAAATTATGTTTAAAATTACATACATTATTACAATTAAAAATAGCAATGTTCAATGTATTTCCTATGGACATTAAAATGTTTGCGGAGAGTATAATAAATACTATTTTTTTAGAAATTTTATTAACATAAAATAAATCTTTATTTCTGATATTTGCCACATTTATTTTGAATTAATTCGTTCAATGAGCTCAGAACAAACTATATCTTCAATTATAAGTTTGTATAAAAAATATATCCCTTCGTTAATATAATGTGTTCAATCTAAAAAAACATAAAACTATATTATAATCCAAGTGCGTTTATTTATGAATTTTAACATTTATATATGTATATTATTATTGCAGATTATTACAAATACTCTGATTATTGAATTAAACGTAAGTAACAGAGCAGCAGCAGCAGTGAAAACAATGGAATTTTTAATATCAAACACATTCAGCATATGAGGTCATCGTGGTCGTAAGGCAATCGAATTTCTGACGAGAGGAAACGGCCAGGAGTATAGAGAAGGGAAGGATAAAAGAACTGGGACAATTGTAAACACACGTGCGCATATAAAAAAAAATCGAATTTGTATAGTACCACGTGCATGCACATGCACAAATTGCATAGTCGTATACGAGAATAAATGCAATAATAAAAAAAATGCGATGTCTACAAACAGCGAAATCCAAAACAATAGTAAATACGCGATCCACGCGTGCACGTGCCTATTTAGGTCAGGCACGTGATCCCTCTCGCCCATCCAAAAACGCGTCACCCCAAGGAGTTTGACACAGTTTTTTTAAGTACTCTATTTTAGAAACGACCAATAATAATGTACTATACTATTATATGTATGTGTATAATATATCATGTTATAAATTATACGGTATCCATTATAGCTTTTGATACTATCTATATAATATATACTATATAACTTGTAATACAATTAAAAACAACAGACATAATGTTCATAAAATATTTCCATAAATTAAGATGTAAAATAACAAGTTTTAATAGTGCTTTAGTGGAATTTTCCAGAATATTATATGAGATCAATATTTTACATTTTGAGAATTCAATTTATAAGCATAATGTGGAGATAATTTGTGGTGTTGATCTATATATAATATACGAGTTGCCTATACTTAAAGTCAAATTAGCAAACCAATATAATAAAGCCTACTAAAAAAATCGGGAACATTTAGCAAAAAATGTTACCAAAGTATATGTATACAGTGCAGCATTGTCTGTATATAAAGATGTATGAGATTATTATATATAAATATACTATTTCTACGGTGTAGGTGTACATTCCCAATTTACCCCAAAATTGTTAATTTGAAAAGACCTTATATAGGCGATGGTATTTATCTCGAGTTCGGTCCCGGTCAGTTGACTTGTTTCCATTATTGTTAATGTACAATGTTGTACACACGTCATGTATTTTTATGACAATATTATGGAATAGAATAAGGGACCCACTGCATTCGTTTGGCCACGTGTATTTCAGATAAAATCTAGTCATGCTTCTCCTGTAGTACAACAGAAATCAACAAGGGTAGTATAGGGTATGTGGCGTTGAAATAAATTTCGCTATATTGGTCTTTAACTATTAAAGGCCCTAAGTAAACAGCCAGTTTGGGAGTTGACGGCAATGGAGAATGTGGTAGAGGTATTAAGTGCAATGAGATGTGATGTTTGCAAAGTTTTTGAAATTGATGGTCTTACAATGCTTTTAGTGAATAAAATTGGTCAGACTCGTTAACGTTGAAAAATCGCCGTTTTAAAAGGAAAATTGTATTTTCCGGGCAATGGGAACGACGTGAATATAAGTACGTCATTTATGTTGTTATGTTCATATTATACTGCAAATGTTATACAGCTACAGTCAAAATATTTAAAAAAATAAGGGAAATAGAACTTTATGATAACTTCTTCAAAATCAATCTTAAAATCCCTATCTCAAGTGTAGTGAAATTTGATTTATTATTCTTAACTAAAGATAATTATAATTATAATTTTTTCACAAAAAAATATATAGAAGACAATATTAAATAATTAATGATATTCTCTCGAAAAGTATTTGTTTGATTAACATGAAAAATAATGTCCTTTATTATATTTAAAAATTGATGTTTTATGCCAATATCTTCGAAAAAGTCATTCAGTACGGTAGTGTAGCAGTAGTGTTGCTATAAAAAATTGGATGGGCGGGCTTATGAATGACGAATATTAGGATAGTCAATGATAATTATTATGAATAATCAGAAAACTATTATTCATTTGTGTAAGACTCTAGAACTTAAAAAATGCGAAAACCAATATTTTCTTAGAGAACATTACATGTTTGACCCGAAGTTTGTAGGTAAACAATTTCAATTCGTACAATGTCAGACGACCCAGTACAGTACAGAATAAAACCGCATTATAAAATACTATGAAATCCACAATCTCAAAACAATATAATTTCAAAACTAATTTTGTACAATACAGATTTTGATTGTATTATTGTTAGAGAATACTATGTATATATATATATAATATTATATGCACCTATATAATTAACTAAATTAGATTTTGAAACTTTTGAGTGTGGTAAGCAGGCCTGGGCAAAGTGACTATGCACAGAATTGTTTAAATTTTCTAAATAATAATTTTCAATAAAAAAATGAAAATAGTAAAAAAAAACATGGGTGGATTCTATGAAAATATCTTCAGCAACATTTACATTTTCTAAGATAGCCATCACTGATTCATCATTAGAATATGATATCGAAAAACTTACTCACGAATCACGGACAAAAATGATTTTCCGATTTTCATTTGCTACTAATATCAATGGTCTACAATCTATAATATGACTGAGTTAGTACACATGAATTATGAGATTAATGAAGTATTGTGAGATTCTTTTGGGCACAAAATTGTGAATAATCACGGTATATTTGCGTACATTTAAATAAGCACGCACTATGACTATAAAATCAATCAATCGTGTAACAAAGTATATATATTACTGCTATACTATATAATTACATATACATTAGCATATACCACTACCACTTACCAGGTTAATCGCACATTTTTTATTTTTTTTTTTATTTCTATAATATATTCAAATTATTTGTGAAACACAATGTAATGCAAAGAAATAAGGTACTCGACTTGGGTGTCAAAATAAAATGATACACCCATTTAACGCAAAATTGATTATTTATGTCAACACATGTGACATAAATGTAGTCTACTTATACTGTAGTCTGTTGGTATATATAATGTGTACAAATTTGTAATTCGTTTCTGAATATTTGCACGAAAACAATCTATCAATTTATAGATATAATTTCTGAAATATAATCAGCATTAAAGGTACGCTCGTCTATACGATATATCATGAATTCGAAATCCACAATCCACCAAATACAATGTTATATTAATTTTTTTTTAAGTACATTTTGGATCGCAAAATAATAACAACAATAATAAATATGTCTATTGATACTGTATTACATGTAAAGTATTTTAAAAAGATAGTCAAAAGACTATGAACTAAAAGATCGTTTAATTTACAATTTTTCATAGAATGAGATAGAAATTTCCTACTAGTTATAACCTATATAACGTATATACCCATTAAATAGCGAATCCCTTCAAAGCGATTTTGAAAATATACATTTTATCGAAGATGAAAAAGGAATCATAAACATGAATAGATTTTGTATAGAGACTGTAGTAAAGTGAGTACCTATGTTATACCTATACCTACTCGTACATTGTGTGTGTGATGTTCACCTCCACCGTAAGGTATACCAATATTCGAGTTTCTTACTGGAAACAATTTACTATACTTATATATATATATATATTTCGACCCGAGAAACGATGGGGTGACTAGGGTGTACAAATATTTCGACTAGAAAATTGATGGGCGCGATTCGCAATTTTATCCATTCGTCGAGGACGCAATTTACGTCCACCCACATCAATCATGCGCACGTCCAAGAAACAAACCGTTACGCGTCATACAAGCCGTATTACTGAAATTCTATCAAAATGTCTGTGCACCCCCATATCCATTACACGACTTCAGGGTCAATGATCTGTACAAGT
Source organism: Pemphigus obesinymphae (assembly GCA_025469235.1). NCBI lineage: Eukaryota > Metazoa > Arthropoda > Insecta > Hemiptera > Aphididae > Pemphigus > Pemphigus obesinymphae. Next base: position 52,966 of record JAIPRL010000382.1, read on the forward strand.
CCACCCATTGGCCGCATGCGCCGCTGCAGCGCATGGTGCAAAGGGACGAAGTGTATATAATTTTTCGGTTTCCGCGAGAAAAACGGTTTTATTTAACCGAATTTTTATCAAAATATTTTATACACTGGCGCACCGCCGTCATCACACTATCACTATTCCGGGTAAACGAACCCGCGGAGTCTGCATGCACCCCTCGGGCACAGTGCCACTGTTTCAGAGGGTCGAAATTTCGGATTCTGCGAAAGAAAACATTATAGCTGTCTGTCAAATTTACGTGCGGTAAACATGACCCTGTGTAATATATATGCGCTCATATGTATATATAAAACGAATGAAAAATGAAATATCTATATCCCGGTCGGATATCGTAGGCTATTATTATTTTCTCGCGCTTTCCCATGAATATAAACGTCGCGGAGGAGAGTTTTTTTTTTTTTTTTTCGAAAAACATGACTGATGGTTTACGGTCGATTCGGGATGTGAATTTATTTTTCGAATTAATAACACGGGCTGCGGGATCCATTGCGTTTCCTCGTAAAATCCCGCGCACGCGATTCCTAGAATTCGCGGTACACTGTACTCGGCTGTATACAGACTCATCGCGTTTTCGGTCCTTTTTATCCGAAGCTATTAATCTCGAAGGACCCTTCTAAGCGCGCGCACGTATAAATCATATATATGGCAAACGTCGACGGAAACAACAACAACAACAACAACAACAGCAGCAGCAGCAACAACATCAACAACAGAATAGAAAAAAAAATGTAATAATAATATTTTTTTAAACGCAAAATTTCCGAGAAACACGGTCGTATGTTTTTTGTGCGAAATGAGTATGAAAAAAGAAAAATAAATAAAAAAATCCACAAAAAAAAGAACTACGTCACGTGCATTTTAAATGACGAAATTTATCCGGCGTCAGCTGTGTACATATACTTTAATATAATAAATGGACTGGGCGCGTAGGAGGAAGAGGTCTACTGCGGCAGTGCTGGGGACAGTTCCGCGAACGCAATTCGCAACTTTTCACTCTGCGCATTTCACTTTTCATTCGGTTGTACGTTCTACGAAAAATGTAATTTGAAAAGTAAAAATTGTACCACCACTTTCAGTTTTTAGTTTTTTTGTTTTTGTAATAAATATCAACGTTCCAAATTTGTTATGAAAAGTTCCATATGTTTTTATATATTTTATGTATGGTATATCTACGAATTTCGTATAAAACAGTTGAAAGAATATTTTGACTTTATACATTTTTGAAAGTGAACTTTTTAATTTATAATATAATAATGATAAAATTAGAAAAGCATATACACATATAAGATGATGAAAGATTTTGTGAAATTTCTAAACAATAATATGCTTTAATTAGCATACTTCGAAGATTTCAGTCACATTATCGGCTGTGTATTTTATAACGCATACAAATAAATTTCATTTTTTTTTCATCAAAAATTATATTTGATAAAGTATGTAATTAAACGAAATTGAACACATCAAAAGCCGAACTGAGAAGTTAACAAAGTATAAATTAATTATTAGATAATATATCGTGATAACACAACAATAAAAATTGGCATTGATATACGACTATTTTAAAATTACTTTAAAAATATAATTAAATATTTTTAAATTGTTGGATCTTCATTTTTCTTAATATATCATAAAAATTGCCTATACAAAACCCCTTCAAAATAAGGTGTGTAGCGTCCTCTTAATGCGATTATTAATTTTATTGTTATTTTTGTTCTAGTTATACGACTCTTTAATTAATTAATTTCTTATAATATTTTAAACGACAAACGGTATGTAATTTGTATGAAAAAAAACTATGATAAAAATAAAAATATTGTAGTGATGAAAAATATTTTATTTAATATTGCGTTTTTTTATGAATAAAAATAAATAAAAGATCTACTATTTATTTAAATTTTTAATTTTTTTTTTTTTTTTTACAGGGAGAAGACAAAATGTTTTATACTGGGGATGAAATAACACGTATATAAAATTGTAATTAAAATAACAATAATTTAAAAAAGGGAATTTTTATTTTTTTTGTGTTAAAAAACTTTGTTTATTTTTAAATATTTTATATTATCCTTATAGATGTATTCATTAAAGAGTTTTCTACTTCCAGTAAACAATTTTTTATTAATAAAATAAGAGTCATGTACCTCAAAATTTTTTAATTTTGTAAAAATCAACAATAAATTAAAATAATTTCTAGTTCATTTTTAGTACATTGAAATTCCTAATAATTGCATAGTATAATTCAACGAGCAAGTGTACAACAAAATAACGAAAAAGTAAATCTGAAATTCTGAAACGTAAACTGAAATTCCACTTTTTTTTTTTTTTTTAATAGGTACCTGTAGGTATAGGTACTATATTGTAATTTTAGATTCTGAGCGGGGCGAAGGAGCTGAAGGTCTTATAATGATGTTTTATTTGTTTTTCATTTTTATATTTCAAGTATTTTTTCAACTTTTAATTTTTATGGAAGAAATCTCATTTTGAGCTAATAATTCTTGTCTTTATTTTATGCTTATAATTTTACACTGGATACGATACCAAAATCGATATTAAATATAATACAATATTATTCTTATGGTTTTATTAAATTACCATAAGTACTCGTATATATATGTTAGTATTAGTCGGAATATTAAATGACCAAACGCGATATAAATTAAATGTGACAATAATATACTATGATACGATTCGTCGATATTTATACCGATAGTGAATAAAGCTCATCAACTAAAAATATGTGAAAATTTTGGTCGATTGATTGAATATCATAATATAAAAGTTAAATAATTATATATAATGAATATATTACCTAATATATTGTAAATAAAATCGAAATATAATAGTAGTACAATTATAAATACGCTGGCTCAGAATTAATAGAATAACCGAATATGGGTTTCATCAAAAATTAGTACCTAAGACGTCTACATACGATTTGGAAAAAAAATTGTAAAAACAATAACCAAATTATGCTATAGTATTTATTTATATATATATATAATGTCTGTATTTTCAGGCTAAGTGTCTGAAACAATTGAAACTTAAATCAGCTCTATATGATTACATTAATATGGTTGAAAAGTTATACGACTTTTAAGTTAACAATTATCACAAGTTGTGCAGCTCTTTGACAGTATGTTAAATATTTTTTAAATGACTATCTACATAACCGTTATGAGTTTAAGATAGCAGGCACATTTCTAGTTTTTTAACGATTCGAATAACGTTAAATTGATGGACAGACAAGTCATACAATGTATTTGAATACTTGTTATTATAACGTTTTAAGAGATTAAAGACGATTTAATCGTCTTCTAAATAAATATAAATATAAATAATTTAATAACCAAAACGACTTTTATTTAACAACTTATTATATTATATACATAATATTATACTGTACAATAAATAGAGGTATTTTATACACAGGGCGTAGAAATTTGTTTTAAATCGTATATACGTACTTGTTTTGAATTTATTAAATAGGAATTTTTCTCGAAAATTATTATCATTTTCAAATAAACGTCTGTTATTTTAAAACTAAATCTACTTAATTATGTATATTTCTACGTATAGACATAATATAATATAAACTTTTTAATTTGTTATCATTCCAATAATACACAGGTAATACGCCTCTGCAACTGGGTACCTACAATTTATTTATTTTTACAATAATTTTATGTATCATTCTGTATATCATTAAAAAAGTTAATAAAAGTCGTTTTATTATTTCTCATAATCATAATTTATACAATACAAAATTTATAGGTATAGGCACTTGTATTTATAGTAATGTATTATATTATTGTAAAACAGTTAATATACCTCTGCATCAAGGCCGTACCTGAATGGGGTTCATGGGGTCCGGACCCCCTCTGAAATTTTTTCAACATATGATACATTTTTTATGTAAACTAGTGACTTTAAAAGTTAACATCAATATTTTTATTCATAACCAAATCGTAAATGAATCACGCAACACTTTAAAAAATATATACTTACCAATATGTAGATCGTGATTCAAATGTAACAGTAAAACTTTTCAAAACAATTATATAGGTAGGTGAAACAATGGATATAGGTAGGTATGCAGAAACACATTGTACAGTTATAAAAGGCATCATAAAAAAATAATATTATAAAAATTTTTTTTTTTAAATAGTTAATTTTAAACTTGCAAAAATAAGTAATCATCATTTTATTTAAATAATGTGTATATACATAACTATAGTTAAATATAATTTTTAAGGTACCTAGTTTTCTAAGACGAGTTTTATACACAGGCAAAAATTAAATTAGAAAATTTATTTTTGATTGAATTTTCACTTTTTTAATATTTATTCCTTAAAATAATTTTATTAAATCAAAAATCACTAAATATTAGTCCACCAAATATTAAAATATAATGGATATAAAAATTGAAAAATGCAAAAAAAAAACAATTATAAGTTGAGTTGTTGATAAATTCATATTATCCATAAATCCGATAAATCGCTATTTGATGGATAAAACATTAATTCAATACGTATTAAAATTATAAAATGTATTTTGAACCCCATCCGAAAATAAAATCTAAATACGGTCATACTTTGCATGTAGGTACCTAGGATATAATGATTTAAACGTGTCTTTTGCACTGCATGTGCGAGTTTACTTTACATACGAGTATAACTACATGCTGCAATATTGGCATGAGCGTTAAAATATTTTAATGATGAAAAAACTGACGAAATTAATATAATTCCAAGGTATATTTATACTGGAACCACTCCTATATACTACCCCTTATATATTAATATTATATTTTGTCCTCTCTAGTCATTTCATTCATGCATCTTAATATTTTTATCTCTGCCACCCTTATACTCTGGTTTACCTTCCTATCTATTATCCAACACTCCGATCCGTATTTAATTTACATTTTAACCTAATTGGAATTCTCTTGTTACAAAAAATACCTGACGCTTCTCTTTATTGCATCAACCCATAATTAATCCTATGTTTCATATCTTCATCAAAACCACCATTCTTCTGTAGAACAGATCCTAAATACTTGAACCTCTCAACTTCACCCACTCAACTTCATTACTTGTCTTTCCCTATTCGCTCTGTGTTCTCTTTTTACGAAATCATACTCTATATATTCTATTTTATCCTTACTAAAACCAAGGTATATTTTTTAATATAGATTGTAGGCCGAAATGAGATTTGACCATTATAATAATAAAATAATTGTACCTATACATCAGAAACAACAATAGTTGAAATAACCAATAGTAGGTTACAACCCCCAAACCCTACCCTAATTGCGCTACTGGATAGATTGATGAAATTAAAACAAATCTAAGAATATCAAGAGTGGAGATTTATGGAAGGGCATAATAGTGCAGGCCACGACGCAAGTGGCGAAATGTTGTGGTGACTTAAGTATTTACCAATTGGTAGAGGCTAAAACTCCCGAAGATTAGTTGTGTCAGTATAAGAATAAAAACGAACAGGATAATTACGAATTTACTATTATATAATATTGTGAAATTGTGGCTAAATATTTGAAACTAAATGTAGGTACAAAATAATATTTTTGTATAATAGTTTTCTATACTAGTACTTTACAGATATTAGTTGGATGTAAAGTTAATTATGCAATGCACACATGTTCTCCTTCTAATAATTATTATTATAAAAAAAATTAAATAATAATAATGAAAGTATCTGTATCTGTAATGTTGTGGATGGATAATATATAAACACCTAATTAAAATATTCGGTGCAGTTAAATAATATGAACCGGATTCACGTGTAATTGAAACGATTGAATTAAAAATATGTAGGCATATTATCAAACAACTTGAGAAAATATAAAAGAGGAACATAATATTCTTATATTTTAACTATAAACCCCCAGATATTATTAGATTACACTTTATAGGTCTGTGACCATTTATATACGTCTGTATTTTAAATACATTTTATACATTTAAAATTATCATATAAATAATGTGTGGGGTAATATAATATTATAATTTATAACTACAATATTATAAAAAATATATGTAAAATATTCCTATATATTACAGGACTATTCATTATAACATATTTTGTGTTCAACCATTGAAACTGTCTGTCCTTATTAAAATACGTTTTTGACAGTATTATAAAAAAAAGTTCTAGATTTTGGAAAAAGTAAAAAGTATAAATAAAAAGTACCTATTTGAATACATTTTAAAATTTTAAGGATTCAATTTAAACAAATCTACATATTTTATTTTATGCTTTATTTATAATATTAATATTATACTATATCAATTTAAGACTCCGAGCTAATTAATATTTTACATGAGTACATACATTACTATATATACTTTATAGTACTTATATAATATTACTATATACCTACGTTAGTTAAGTAATTAATGAAATTACTATCCAAAATATTTCCTAGATTTACCCAAAGTATTATGGAAATTCGATAAATTAAATTTTTTTCAGTATTTTAATCGTGTAAAAAACTGTTAAAATGTATTTAAAACACCTTTGCACTTTTAAAAATTATTTATATACCTAACTAAATAGTATAAAATGTACTTTGATATGAAAATAATATAATTGCAGTAATCATACCTATTAACTTTATTCTTTATTTATTATACATTATATTTTACATAGAAATGTAAAATGATTATCAAACAATTACTTCTAAAAATAATTTGTCTATTCAGATGTATAGTGTAATATAATATATTATAGGTATATAGGTGTGCTTAAACTGCTTCTATTGTCTATACCAAAGTATTTATACTACTTATATAGTAAAGAAAATATATTTGAAATTATATAGAAATTATAAATACATTAAAAAAGTATCTGTATTCGCATTTCGAATTATTTTTAAAAGTTTTTTTTGTGTATAAGTGGCAATAACTAATAACTCTAAAATATATATAATGCAATCACATAAACAAGAAAATAAAATATAAAGTACACTCAAATTATATAGGTGCATATATTTATATATATATATATTATAGTACATATAATATACACGTACCTACTATACGTAGGTGTGGGTTAGGGTAGGTTAAGTTAGGTCATTTGTTTTTTAACATAAATCATATAGTATAATTCATTATAAATCATTAGTTGTTACATAAATAAATGTAGTTATACAATTTGTTATTTATTATGATTGTTATTATATCATCTTAGGTACTATAGAATTATTTACAAAAGAGAGAGATGCAATTATATACAATTTAATGATTAGGTACGACGTGTAATAACTAAACAACTTATAAGTTATAATCATTTGACTTGCTCAATGCTCTGGGCAAATACAAAAAGATGTTCATTTGAATGGTGCTTGCTATTGAAGTGAGAATATAGGCGGAGGAGGTTATTCAAATGTCTATCAAAAAATATCATGTGTGAGAATGGTTTGAAAAATTACAAGATATTTTTGTTTTAATAGAATAAATCAATACTGTCTATATAATTATATATAGGTATATATAATATTGGGTATATCGATTTTGTACCTCTTCAAGTCATTTATACTATAAAAAATATTTTATTATATGGATTATTGATACAATGAAATCCAACGTTAAAATATAAAAATTGCAGATGATTGTAAAATCGTTTCAAATGATGGTTAAAATGTATTAATTATATACCAATACCTACCTATAAATAATGGAAAATTATTTGAAAATTAGAATAGAAAATCATACTATATAAACTGACACTATTAGTAAAAATTCTGAATCAGTCGAAACTAATTCTGACTGATATAAACTATAGGTTAGAATCTAACCGTTAGATAATACTAGTTTTGAATACAGAGCTTGGTTTAAACTAGATTTTACCAGTCGATTAACTTTCCGACCCGTTAACCAATATTTATTGAACTATTTATGTTTAACAAATATAGTTTACTCATTTGCTCATTAATAATAATTATTAAAACCCATCTATACTTAGAACTAAAATAAAAATATTTGCATTTAACAATATCAGCTTTCAATTTATTTTATTTTAAGTATTTATACTGAACATAGAAACTTACGTCAAGTTAATTGAATATTTAGTATTTACTAGTAAAAACACTAAAAAGTAATTTTGACCAAGCCCTAAAGTCAAAAATAGTTTTAACCTTTGTAGTATACAAAGTATACACGTTTGATTTAACAATCACTTATTATTGTATTTATATTTTGTATTAATTTATTTCTTATGAAAAAAAATTGAATACATTTAAATAATGTACACTTTACAGTACTTTAACGATAGGATTTAACGATAATTAATCATCGCGTCGATGGACGTATGTGAAATTTATATATGCGTATAGGTACCAGTGCTCACCTCTAAATATAATGTATAGGAATGACTTGTGAAAGACGAGATGAAAATGGCAGACATTTTTGTCTATATACATTTATACTTTAATTGGATGTAATTTTCTCTCATAATTAAATTTTAAAAAATGCAGAATTGCTACGCATGATGATACGAATCAGTATCCATATTAATAATTAAAAGCAAATGAAATTTCATCAAACCACACCCGAGGGATGACCGTTTGAAAATGCAATGTATGCGCTTAAAACGACCATTAAACTGCACGAATCTGCAAGTTTATCATAAATCATGCCCGTCATTCCTTAAAAAAAAAAAATAATAATCAAATAACGCAATATGTTAATGGTGAAAGTATTATCAAGATTTTTACGATAAAATCACATGTATATATAAAACATGCATTTTGACTAACTATCATGTATACTTGAACGAGCGTGTTACTCAAAAACCAAATCTACCATTTTGTATAAATTAACATTTTAAAACAGATAAGTAATTTTTCCAAACCTAATAATAATTATAAGTTCCTAAAATATTGGATATTTATTTTTAATCTGTGTATTTTTTCTCTGGAAATTCACCGTATATTAGTGCATTATTATTAATTTATTACACATTGAAAAAATACTAAGCGAGCCAGTAAAACGAGCGATTTAAAAAAAAACAATTTGAAAATCAACACGCCATTTTTTCTTAAATGAATTCATACCACCTTAAATTATATAAAAAAAACATTATATAAAAGTTCTATATTATCCTTTAACTTCAATCCATCTCGAATCTAGAAATCTAGCATCAAGGCAAATCTGAAAACTAATTACGAAATCTCACAGCATTTTCTGAGAATGTTCTCTAATTCTTTGTTTGAGGGCCTTATAGTGTCCAATGTGTTCTCTGTAACACATTACAATGGTCAGGACTATAGTTTAGGTATATACCCACACAGAAAAGATTGCCTTAGACTCATTTATATATAAAGTCTCGATAAAAAGAATAAGTTCAATTTTTTGAATTAGAGATATTCTATGTGTCCCTCCTCGTTCAATCAACCTCATAGAATGTAATTTAAAAAAAAAAAACAAAATTTACCATTTTAGGTTTTCAAATATAAGTTTAGATATTTTATATCCCCGTCATTGTGTGTCCATGTGTCCGTAGTTACTAGTACATAGTTACGATTGTTGATTTGGATACTAGGGAGATAGATATTATTCGTTTTGATTTATATTTTTAAAATACGTTTAGAAACCGGGAATTCTGTATACTCAGAGTGTGGGCTTTCCTAACTTGTTTATAAATATATAATAATAATAATATATAATATGCGCTAAGTAGATAATAGTTTAACGAACTGTTATGGTTAATTGAGCTCATTATATTAGTATACATCACACATACATACATATTATATACATAACAGGTGCGGGGGGCCATGGGAGCAATGACTCTCCAAATCTCAAATGTTGTGAATACATTTTTCCTTATTCTGATAATAGGAATAATTGATATTTGATGCAATCCTCCAATTAGACATCCTGAATCCAAGCCTGATATATACATACATATTATACATACACGTATATATAAATTACATATTTTTATAACGTAACATCACGTCATTTGCCAAAAAAAATCGTATTATTATATTTTAAGACGCATTTGGGTGGGTGTGTGATGTATATAGCCGCAAAAAAAAAAATAAAAATTTTGTAAAACCTAATAATTAATAGGCCTTATCATACATAATTATTATTATAATTTTATCGTTACAGGTATATATATATATATAATATGTACCTATACATATAATCACCATATTACATTGTTATTATCTTAATTGTTTTTATTTGTTATTTCGATCGCCATAATAATATAATCTTAATCACTTTTAGTTTATATTTTATACGTTTAATTATGTATATTGTTTTTTTTTTTATTATTCAAATGTGTGGTGACGTAATATGAAGGATTTACGTATGTGTAGGTAATAGCATTGAGTATACTATTATATTACCTATAGGTAATCAAGGGTACACGCCAAAAATTTCCCAAAATATAGAAAGTACACGTATATACCAAAATAAATGCAAAAATGAAAAACTAATAATTGCAAGTATATGCACAAGAAAATGTACGTCTCACCAAAAAATATTTTCAATATATAATATAAAAGATGAAGTCATTATATGTATCTATGTGCATACAGTCGGTTCGAGTGGGTTCCTTGCACTTTACAAGATGTAGAGTGTGTTTGTATATTAGTGCAATGTTAAGTAGGTACTTATATTATTATGAATACGAAAGCAACGCGTGATAAATAATCGTTTTTGAAAAATGATTTTGATTTTAGATCAACAAAATGTTTTCAAATAATAATAAAAAAAATATATTTAAATAATATTTAACTTTACATATTCTAATAATGAAAAATATTTGTTTTTTTTTTTTATTTAAAACGTATCAATATTATCCATACTTATTTATGATTTTTCATGTATAATTAATTACATTATATATAATAGGTATAAAATACATAATAATAATTATGATAATACATAATGTATTGTATGTATTGTAATTGCGGAAGCACAGGTGTGTTTTCAATATACGTTTTTTAAATGTTATCTGTATGAAATAATCCCTGCTAAATACTGATTATCTCATAGACCTTGAAATAGTATAAGATCTATCGGTTACCCAATACTATGATATATTATACTACATATTATGCTAATATAATATATGATAATATGAAAGTCGCACATTGTTCAATTAATATTTTTGATCCCCCGATCTGGTCAAATGTGTGACGTGAACCGAGGGCGCAGATGAACTGAACGGGTTATACACGTATATATATATTAAATATAGAATATAATAATTGTATTAATAATGCACATGATGTAGGACGATGACGTATAGTACTATAGTTATAAGTAGGTACCTATTTATAGGGAAATGGGTTAACCGTGGGCATTGTATTGACGGTTCCTGTTGCAATAGGCGTCACCATTTTTTAAAAATGCGTTGCCAAAATAAAAATATGTATACAAAAATATATATAATACGTGTTGCGGTAAAAATCTATTGAAAAAATGACTGTATACAAGTTTTAATACGGCGTGAATCGATTGCGATTTAAAAAAAAAAACATATTTAGAATTCTAAAAATTTTATTTTTGTGTAGTTCTTATAAAATAAGAATAATAATAAGTTATTATAAAATAAAAAAAATAACTATACATACATTGAGTACGTTGGGGTATTACTTCCACATAGTCTCCGGAGACACACCCTTTATGTAAATAATAAGTATGTATAGTGATAGTTTTTCGCCAAAGATAAAATATATAATGATGTACATGACCATGCCAAATACAGACCATACCTATATAATATTATATTATATACCTACCTATAGGCTATATAGTGTATCGAAACTTGTATCCAAAATAATATAGATATAATATTTGAGATAGGACGTCGATAACCTAAAAAAATATTATAGGTAGGTACTGAACCCGCAGTCCTTAAAACGCGTAAAAAATTATAATAAAGTCGAAAATACGTTTTAATTACCTAATGTGGACAATGGACATATTCTAAAAATCTAAAATACGACGAGATTACAGGAATTGATTTAAAATGCTCATGGAAATGTGTTTACGGAAAAAATAACAAATATATATCTACAAGCAATGACTATTTTATAGGAGGGGAGAGATCCAAAATCCTCTCTCAGAACTTTATGAACATTATGAAAATTATTAATAATAATTATTTAATCTGCAAATTATTTTTATAATTAAGTATGTATGTGTGTACTGATAATCTTACCTCCCCCCCTCCTCGGAAAAAAGTCGAAAAACCGCTACTCACTACAAGTATAGTTGTAAAATCAATAGTTATACAGTACCTATGTACCGATGTCCAATATAATAACTCTGTTTTTTCCAGATGTTTTTATTATATTCTTGTGGTCTTTGAGATTTACAACATACAACAATATCAGTGGTATAATGAGTTCTAAAATCTTGAGAGGGGAGTTTTTACCCATAATATTGTGTAATAAGCGAAAAAAAATCAACTTTTTAGTTAAATTACTTCCCCAAACGTAAATAAGTAAAAAGAAAAAAAACCGTATTTATTTTAATAATAATAAAAATTATTTTTTATTTTAGGGGGGCTAAGCCTTTAAAGCCCCCCCCCCATAGTTGAGCTTTTATATGATACAGACGGACTGAATTTTCACACTATCTACATTAACTATTAACCCGGTTTCTATATAGTGTATATTATGTAAGACAGTCCACAATGACAATTATTATTAATGTGACAATACTATATTATTATTATATAGGTTAAGTGCGTGAAATGTGATTCATATTGCGATGGTAAAATGCTAGATAGCACTCAGAGGGTGGCGACACCAAAACGTATGGTAACGTTTACGTCCGGTATCCACACCCAATGATTTTCAGCAATCAAACATGTTTACACAAAACTATTAAAATGAATTCTTTAAGTGATTTCAGAGTTAAAACATCTACCTATTATTAAATTGATAGAGAACAGCAGAGGCGTGAATTTCATTTGGGATTTTTAATTAATTTCTTTAAAAAAAAGTTATTGAAATTTAAAAAAAGTAAAAAAATTTTAATTTTTAAAACTACAATAACTTTTGTATAATTAATAAATTAAAAACCGAAAACAGATTCTCTCCAAAATGTGGTATTTTATTGCTTTGATAATAGGTGTTTTTACTCTAAAACTACTTTAAAATTCCATTTTAACAGTTTTGCGTAAATGTGTTTTTTTTTGTTTTTGAACAAATACCTATCCTGATATACACTAAAATAATAAAAAAACTTAAGGGTAAATAATGCCCTTAAAAACGAGTGTCTAACGTCTTTCTAAACCATGCGATCATATAGGTGTATTGTATACCAACTTACTACCCAGGAAATACCACAGAACATGAGTAATACAAAGATAATCACCGGCTGTCATTTTATTCCATGCGGTTACGTTATTATATTTCCAACAGCGCAATTCGGATAAAAAAAAAAAAGTAACAATAGGTGCGTTTATAGACAGAGGGGATCTTAATATCCTCCAGTATTGAAATGTTCCAAAATTCACGCGTGATATAGATATTACAAAGGATAAAATGGACATTTCATCATCTAGTGTTGTAAAAACTTAAAATCATATGACTATCACGCGCAATGGACACATGGCGGAATCATTTATAATAATCGATTGTATACGACGATTTACTTTCCTAATTAAAATTACCAAATACCATAATTTATTATGAAACAAGTATTTATAATGTAAAACCAGGATAAAACCATCCGTATAAATGGGATTTCCAAATAATTTTGCACGATTTGGAGTGTCCTGTGATTTAATTTAAAAAAATTGACCACTCCACCGTGCAATCCAAATAACGCACCACGCAAGTCTATACAAATTTATAACTGTATGTTTCTAGTTTTTTTTTTTTATTGTACTTGTACTATTTTAATAATTAACTTCCTGAGATTTATTTTATTTTAAGTTTTTAATTCTCTAGTAGAAATCTGTACACAGGTAACAATAATAAAACGAATTTCAATAGAGATTGAAAAAAAAAATGTTTTTATTTACATAAAGAGAATTTTTACGTGTTTTTTCTGAATTTTTTTTAATTGGAGTTTAGACTCGAATTTGTATCCACAGGTCATTTTACTACTTATTACAGAGTGCACTGTCAAAAAAAAAAAAAAAAAAACACTAGAATCAAGAAATATAGCGAGTGATTGCCTTTTGTCTTTTTTATATTTTTCATTTGAAAAATAAATTAGATACATATTTTATAGTACGTACTTTTGTCATCTTCTTAAAAATGTGGATTTTTCTAAATTATTTACTGAATCACGCATTTCAATCGTTTATATACAGACCATAGTTGATATTGGGACAGCCGACGGCGCATTCTAAAACTCCACTTAAAAAACTACACATTTTCAATGAAAAACTTGCATAAGCATTTTTCATTTTTAACAACTTACAAATGTGTTAGAAACATAAAATAAAAACAAATTATAGTTAATAACATTATTTAGTGCTCTACGAAACTGTTTTTTAATATATTTATATTTTCAAGATTTATAGTTACTTATTTAAAAAAAAAAATAAAAAAATTCGACTTTTTAAGCACTCATAAAACGTGTGGATAAAATACACTTATAAGGACACTAGATAATTTTGTTCTCTATAATTTATTTTTATTTCATCTTTTTAGGTACGATATTTTTCTAGAATTCTCAATGAATAATGCGTAAACATGTTTTTTTTTTTTTAAACAAACATCGTTATTACACGATAATAAAAAATTATGTTGACACAAGACTATTTTTAAACTGTTGGATTTTTATTTATAAATATTTTTTTAATTGCCTATACAGAACCCCTCGAAAAACATGCGTACAACGCCCTCTTTTTACAGCTATTTTAAAATTTATTGAAGTGTAATAATAATATTTATTTGCACAATAATTAATATTAAAATTTATGAATAATAATAAATAATCAATATTTATATTATATGATACGTGTGTATGTGCTCGTCAAAACGAAAATTACAAATTGGAATTATATAATAACTACAACTTAGCTATATAACCTTTACAAATATTGGTTATAAATTAAAAAACAAATCTATACGGAGACCCGAACACTTCCCAAACAAATTTATAGCACGAGGATTAATTAATTTTGTTATCCTTGTACCTATATAACTCACTTATGAATAAATTAAACGAACGCAATTTATCGTGGAGCATATATATATATATATTATATATACATGTATATATAAGTACCAATCTATATTTTATGTAGGTACACATCGAGTTTAACCGTAATACTTGTACCTACTGTATATTATATGATATTTATATCGTTCATTAATTTTTGAAATTTCATTTCAAAATTTTCTGACAACACAATGCTGTGGGCAAACTGGTAATAAAGTATTTAAAATCAATTTTTTTTTTAAAGAAATATCATTAATTTTTATTTTGAACATTTATCAGTTATCATCACAAACAATTATTGATCATTTCGATTACCGTATCAATTGTAATAACGATTAAAGATTTAAATCAAAATTATATTTTTATTATTTTAGAACATAATATAATAGCATATATCTACAGATAGTTCTCTAATACGGCCTTTAATGTCTTGTCAATGTATCAATAATATTGTATTTACCGATAACAAAACTACAATGTAGAATTTTTATTAGGGATTTATATGTAAATTTATTGGTGATTTATAAGTCATTTTAATTAATTTTCCTTATATTTATTAGTTATTAATCGTCACAGGATACAGGTAAAATATAATCAGATTAAATTACAGAGTTAAATAATTATATTATATTTTATAACATTTGTGCAATTAAAATCTTTTTTTTAATTTATATTAAATAAGTATGTTGAATTGGCTACGAATTTATGTAAATAACTATAATCGATTTTTTGTAACTCGTTAAAATAAAGACTTTTTTTTCAACTAATACGATTGATTTCAAAATCAAATGAGAATAATTCTGAAAACACCTGATTTTTTAATTTAGTATAAAATATTCTTAGTCATTTTAATTTTATATTTTATAAATACTATAAAAGACGAATGCAGTTTTCAGAAATACAATTTTATAAACCAATTTTAGTATCTTTAATCTGTTCACTATACTATAATTAATTATTTTGGGGGAAAATATTTAGTAAATTAAAAAAAAAATACAGTAGATTGAGGAATTCACTGAATCTTGATATTTTAATATAATACTTTAGTATATACTTATGTTACTAGACATCATACTACTTTTGGAAAAAATTTATTTTTTTTAAATTGTATTTCAACTTTTATTAGCATATATTATTATATTAATGATGAGGTAATATCCTTAATTGGATGTATTAGGATATTTTTATACTGATATAATTGTTATAGATACACATAAAAATTAATATATACTATTCCAATTATAAAATGTCTTAGACCGTTCTGAAGATACTATACATATTATATTATAGGTGATTTTCTTACTTAGCGAATACGTATTTAGCATTTTGACAACGAATATAATTTCCATCATCAGCACTTAGAAAATCAATCACATAACATTGTGCAGTTCTTATATACCCAATATATTAATATACTCAAACTTTAAGTAAAAAATAATAGCATATTCTTCGACATAATCATCTATAGACTATATAATGTTTTTATAATACAAACTGAACATAATAATATATACATAATAAAGTAGTAATAAATAATAATCAAATCTAAGTAACATTTAAAGTAAAAATGAACATTAACTCCTTCCATTCAGAAATAAAGTGATTACTATTAACGTAAATTCCATTAGATTTAGGTACCACAAAGCTAAATTGTAACAATGAATTCTGAATTTTACTTTATAATAACTTACTAATAATCTGTACAAATAATATATAATATTATTATTAAAACCTACACATCAGTTATTTTAGATTACGGTTTATATAATAAATCGATCATTTTCATAGTTTTAAAATATGTAGGTACATACATCAATATATGTGGTATGTCTATAATTATTTAAATTTGAAATTTATTAAAAATCTGAAAAGGCTTATGACGTAGGTACCTACGTAGTTTGAAAAAAAAATGTTATTACTGTTTTACCTATAATCTATATTAGCTGTATATTGGAGTTGATAACTATTTATCACATAACGTGCGAACATTTCAATTTTATTATTTCAATTTTTAAAAGAAATGGTTCGTTATTTTTTCTTGAAAAATAATCGAAATATATTTATTTTTTAGCATAATATATGTTTATTTTGATAATAGTTTGAAATCATTTCTGAATTAAAAATTTAAATTAAAAAAATTATAAGATAAACATTGTCATTATTCAAATGGTCTATAAACAGACATAATATAATTATAGAATTTTTTCTCAATATAAGTTGGAAAAAAGAAAAATAGTTAATTACAATAAATAGTCAGGTATAAAACTAAAGTTAAAACTAAATAGTCCGGTAAGTAGAAGTACTTTACTCATCACGTGTTTGTAGGGATGGATGCACTTCATTTATTTGTTAGAATACACTTGGTAAATGTATTCCATTTAATAAAACAATTCTAAATGAAGTTCGATATAACAATTTTTAATATTATTGAAATAAAATGACTACTGACCTTTAAATATATAGCCAAGTAAAAAAAAATTGGATGCCATGACAATTATATTTGTTAATTATTTTGTTATTTCCTCTGTGTTTATAAAATACTTCATATTGTATACATCATACTATAAAAGGTAGATTTTTTTTAGAAAAATTAAAAAATCACCTCTTAAAAATATCAATTAAAACCAAATTGCTATTGTTAATATACAAACTCCAAAACTTCTACTCTACTCTTCTTGATCAAAACGTCGCTCACAGAAAAATAAAATAAATACAAATAGCTAAAAATCCAAAAGCTACCTCGTTCATATAATTTAATAATTAAAGAAAACAAGTTAGGAAAGCCCGCTCTGTGAGCGTGCGCTAAATTCTCGGTTTCTAAACGTATTTTAAAAAATAATGTAAAACTATCATAACGTGGATAAGAACAAAAAAGTTCTATGTCTGAATTTTTCAATAATTCGTATATTATATGAATGGTCTATCTTTTAAGCTTACATCGGTAGTCTTACAACCAATATTAACAAAAATATGAAAAACAAAATAGTTCTATGTAATAAATACATACACATTTGTTGGTTTTGGTACGATTTGATAGGACTTATTTGTTTTTAAAAATGATATTCAATTCAAAAATATTTTATGTGAAAGAATACACAATTTTGTTATAACAAACAGTTGTATGTATATCTCACATTATCACTAATACGGTAAAATTTACGGGTAAACAAGAGTTAACCACAATGGAATATTTATATAATTCTCACAATAATAAAATTATTATAGCCTATTGGTATCACTTCAATAATATTGTACCTATATCACGAAATTATATTTTATGATCACGGTTGAAAACAAAAATGTTCTATCATACATCAATGAATTATATGTGAGTACATAGAAAGCGTTTGTTCTGACTCAATATTGTTATGGTTTTTGATTGGTTATTAACTCTATATTACTTTTCCGCATTTATCTAATGATAATTATGATAAATTAGATGTTTTAGTATTTATTTACATTATTTTTATCTCTAAAGGATGCACTGACAAAAAAAAAACCAAACATCAAACTTAAAAAGGCTCTGCTGAAAAATGTATAAAGCAGACATAGGTAGAACTTTTATGTTCTCGACCCACGATAAAACGAAACAAGTAATATGTGTATTCCTATAGTAACCAAATCAACAATGTTTTTTATGTTCCTCTTAACTATGTAATAACTAAGGCCCGGATGGATGATCTAAAAAAACCTATAATTATGGCCTTAAAAAATGCATTTATGACCTAAAAACACAAAAAATGCCCTAAAATAAATCAATTTATAATCTAAAAACATAAAAAAATAACTTTAAAATTGTTTATATTACAATTACATACAATCATATATTGTATTAGGCATATACATTATATTCATACGAAGAATTTTATATTTTATATTTCTTATTTACTGTTTTTTTCAAACTTTTTACGGTGAAATATACATTTTCAAAACTAAAATTATGCACAAATATTAAATTGTAAATGAAAAAATATATATTACGCAAAATAATATAAAAAAAAAAAAATATCTAGTAAACTCGTGATTTTTCTCTTGATTTTGATTCATTTAAAAAATGGTTAAAAAATTACCTAAAATTACAAAAAAAGTGGGTTTCAATTTTAATTCAACGCCCAACCCAAAATATTGGTCGTAGAAATCAAATATTTTTAGAGAATATTTCTTTAAAGTTTAATAACATAATATAGAAAAGCACTAAATAAAGATTTTTTGAAATTTGACTTTTAAGGAGGAAAGGGTTTCAATTTGTGTTCCACGACTATAGCCCATATAGGTACTACTGATCGTAGAAATCTGATATTTTCAGAGAATATTACTTTAATAACAAGAAAAAAAAAGATTTTTCAGAACTGTTCATGGGTGACGTCGGGTAATTTGGCTAATACTATATTTGTATTTGTAACGCACGTGTTAAATATCTACATTATTTGTTTTAATAACCTAGTATATCCATTTCTGCCTTCTACCATCTCTTCTTCGAATTAAAAATTCCACACTATGTTTAAATATAATTTTAAATATTGATTAGAATATCAATAAAACACATCTGAAATATTTAAGTATACATATTTTCACAATGTTGTTCAAAATATAAAATCACAATATTATTAAATCATTTTATTTTAAAAATTTAATGGAAAATATTTAACGCATGTCTGAAATATGAAACTTACAATATTTGTTTATAAAATATATTTAACACAATACCAAAATGTAATTTTGGATATAGAGTTTATGACAGGTTAAAACCTGATAACCAAATCAATAAACTCGTAACATTGTACTAGTAACTTCGGACAGACGGACGGACATAATGAAGATATAAGGTATCTAAACATGTTTAAAAACCTAAAAGTCAAAATTATCAGTTTAATTTCAATATCTAAAATATTTTCATTTATCAGACATACGTATTCAGTATAATTGTCATTTATTGTCAGGGTATTATTATTTATTAATATCTTAGTCTAAGAAACACTGTTAGAATATTGTATATAATGCCGTTTATCAAAAAATAAAAATAAAAATAAGTGAACAGGTCACAGGACACGATATTTATATCCCTAGATATTCTAAATATAATATATTATATACATTATACATAATACACTAGAAGTTGTATAGACCGGGCAATACCTATTTTAACTATCTAGATATATGATTATTTTGTACATTTCGAAGAATTTAAAGTAATTAAGAAATATATTAAACATTTTAAAAATTTTCAATATATCTTTAGTCATAAAAATTAATTCGTATATGAGTTGAATTTGTAAGACAATTGGTAATATATAGATGGTAAAACATGAAAACATGCTGTCAGCCATCCATCGTTGAATTTTTGTTTCGTTCAAACAAAAATATTATTATACGAGTAGAAATCTTTGTTAAAATGTTGTAAGATCGTTGATAAATAAATTATTTTCATTCGTTTTAAAATGTTATAATTGGGGAATAATATTTTTAAGGTGTATGAATAGTTAACATACGTTATTTATAATTTATTTATTTATACTCATATGTTATACATCTTAAATCATTGTCTACATTTTTTTTTAGATTTTTCCAGTTTTTCATTTGGTATTCCTAAATAACTAATTTTTATTTTGATATAATATTTTATACTTTTCTATAATTTATAGAAGTCATTTGTATATATTTTGCTCAAATTTAAAGAAAAATTATAAAATCCTGATTTTATTTTATATTTATGGAATAAGTATATTGAAGTCTACAAATTGTATATTAATCCACTTATACATAATAATATTATTATATTATATATCCGAAGTCACAACATTATACGTCAACGTCAACGAGACAGTTAGTTTTTAGTACGCGCTGAGATGACAACTTAGTTGTTGAAATACGTAAAATAAAAGTGTATAATATCGTGACTTCAGGTATGTAATATATAATAATATTATAAATAGTCACAAGTGCTCATATATATATATATATTAATATACATAATAATTTATTAAAATGTGTTTCTGTCACATTTCTATAATTCAAACGACTACATTTTATTTTGCAATTTAAACATTTTTAAGACATTTTCTGTTTTTTTTATAGGTTGTCAACATTTGTGGACTCTTATTATAACCCACTCGTTTTTTTATTTTACCAATATATGATCCATTTACCTCCTATTTTGAATAAGTACCTATTAAAAAGTATTTTGTATTTTAGGTAAAACTTCAACACATTTTCGATTTTTTTTTCAAATAACTATAGTATTTACATTTTATGTACAACTACACTATACATATAGTAAATAGTTAATAAGGTACTTGGTGTACAGACGAAATTTGGTCTATTTTCGTTAAAACATTAACTAATTGATACGAGGTTGGTTTTTATTTAAATATAACCAATCATACCCGTAAATTAAAGTGAGTACCTTTTCAAAATGAACAACATTGTACCAAATTCAATTTTGAATCGATCGATAACTGTTAGCCTGCTAAGAGTCCTATAGACATCTTCTTTCGTCGATATAGGTACCTACTATATATATATATATATATTTTACTATATATATTATATGCAAACAATCGAATAGTATTAACATTGCTGCTGGCAAAAATAATAATTATACTCTTTAAGTCGATTGTCGATCGATACATTTTAACGAAGACACGACTTCATCATGTGTTATATACTTTCTTCTATAAAAAAAATAAAAATTTTAAATGTTTATTTTTATTTTTATTTTTAATCGAATAGAATATAATTCTATATATATATATATAATATACTATATATTATATATGTATATATAGAACATAGGTATCGGACGGAATTTTTGTGGCTCGTTTGATTTGCGCCTCCGGTGGAAGGGTCCTCCACTCGTTTCCTCATTGTTTTTCAACTTTTACATATTATTATACAGAATTTAGATACTTGATACACTGCATAATAATAATATAATATAGTCACGGGTCATGACGTTCACTGTATATAGTATTGCCAGGAACGGAGGGTATGGAAAAAAAAATTATTCGTATGATCGTACGATATGTGTTGGTTTTTTTTATAGCAATATCACAACTGCAAGCTTGAGGGAAATGAGTCGTTTATGAAAATGTCTAAGACGTACCACCACGGGTACCTCATATACCTACAAAAGATGTAGATGTTAAAAATAGATAAATATAACTACACTGACCACGTAATCGGTAAAAAATATTAGGAGTTTTAGACAATAGTGAGTAAGGGGTCATCCTCCCCCCCATACAGCGTAACTTAGAAGGTTACATGTACAAATAGTTATATAATTGATGACAATTATGAATAAAAATTCTACAAATTATAGGTTAAAAGTTTAGTGATTTTATCAGCATTGGTGGAAGGGGGCAGCTTCTCATTGAAATATTTTTCTATTTGAAAGTTTCTAGCTTTTTTTTCTAGACTACATGATTTTTGTACATTTCTTGTAAAAATTTTTGGTTGAAAATTAAAACTATTTGTCAATAATAAATTTTTTCCATAAAATAAAACAAATCAACCAAAATCCGTCCAGACACATAGGTTGTTCCATCATTCTTTTGATCCTAATTGATAGGCAGACTTGGGTAGTATTCGGTATGGTATATTCAGATTACTTTACAGTATTTACGTTTAATTACATACCTATGTAGAATATTTAAACCCCCTCAAACACACATTGTTTACTGTTTAAGTTCTATTAAATAATAATATAGTTGCTACTCAATACTTTTTATATTTGAATTTAGTAGGTACCTACATATATAGATAGGAAAAAGTATTCTAAAAATATTTGGAATTACTTTATTCCAAATACTTTTGAAAAGTATTTTACTCAAGTCTGCTGATACGAAGTTGAGTTCATATGTACTCATAGTGTATTATTATTTTTTAATTGAAAGCAAGAATAAATAATTTCATTTGAAAAAGGATTCTGAATGAATTTCGGTTTTATAGAAATACTATTATACCTATAGTATAGTTGAATAGGTACTAAATAATGATAAATGACTACATTGAGTCCACAATATCACCGTAAAATTAACAGATAAAACTGTAGGACTTTGGAAAATCCTATTTAAATTCTGAAAAATGTTTTGAATTAGTCAGTTTGTCTCCTATGGATCAATTGAGACGATTTTTATTCATTATTATGTTTTTTTTTTTTTTTAAATTTCAAATCCCATTTTCCAAAATTCCAAACTTTTATCCGGCTTATTCATCTTTTAAGCGGAATTATCGTAATTTCATAACAATAAAAAGAAGTACAGGTACGAGACTATTTTCAGATTAATTTTAAAATGTACTTCAATATTTTTAAATTATTACATTTTTATTTTTCTAAAATTCCTTAAAAATGGTCTGTACAATTCTCTTAAAAATCGCATGTGTGGCGGACAATTTAATGAATCAATTTACAATAACATTTTACGTATGATACCTATAAATATCACGAAAACATTTAAGTACACATATAGATTTATAAGATCTTTTTAAATATACCTATAATATAGTTTGAATAACATAAACGGGAATTCATCTAATGTTAAATTTCCAGGTCTTTCATGAGGGAAAGTAGAATAAATTGGCGAACTGGGAAAGAAAATGACAAATTGACATTGACTACTGCAGGGAGGATATATAAATTTAAAATTATCAATATTTTTATACATATTAATAGAATAATACGTATTAGGAACAACCATTTTTTTGATTAGAATCGATAATATTAAAGAATTCGTGCTTTACTATTAATTTTATTTTACTGTGTCACTCACTTTATAAACTTAAAGAAATAATACATATAACGGGTTCTCAAAAAACAATTAGCAGAATGTATATTTATTAATAATAAATGGCTATGTAAATAGATCTTCTTTTTATCTTTCCCCTTCTCTCCCAACTATTTGGAGTCGGCCACCCTAATCCTACACTTACACTTAACTCTATCTCAGTACTCCCTCAATAACTTCCCTCCTGATACATGTCCGGGCTTTATTAATCTATTCTCCCTCATTTTGTCAACTACTGAAACTACTACTATACTACCTCTTATATTCCTTGTTTTATCCTCTCTAGTTACTCCACTAATCCATCTTAACATTTTTATCTCTGCTATACTCATTCTCTATTTTATCTTCCTATTTACTGTCCAACATACAACATTGCAGATCCCACCTCTGCCTTATACAATTTACCTTTTAACCTAATAAGGATTCTTTTGTCACAAAACACACCTGACGCTTCTCTCCACTTCATCCATCCACACTTAATTCTGTGTTTTATATCCTCTTCAAAACCCCCACCTTTCTGTACAACGGACTCTAAATACTTGAACCTCTTAACCTCAATAATTTTATTAATACAGGTATATAATAATATAATAGGTATAAAATAATAGTTATAAATAACATTTACTGATATATTTTGAACAAATTATGTTTCTGAAATGTATTATCAATATATATGACTATTACATTTCAAAAATATGTTTTGTTCAAAATTTTTGTCAGTTATATCTATGTTCATTTTTTGTTAGAGTAGCACCATCTATGCTAAATATTCTTTTTACCTTACTTGCTTAATCATGCTTATAATCACACTATATTGTATAACCATATTATGATTTTAAACTTTGATCCATTAAAATTAAATAAATCATATAGCTTATTTGATTTTATAATACATATGTTTTTATTATTTTTTTAAATAATATATCATAACATAAATATAAAATTTAAAAGTATTTCAAATAAACTAGTATTCAATACCATAAAAAATTTTTGAATACTACTTAAATACAAGAAAGAATAAAAGTATTTTAATAAAGTATTGAATACTCAAAAAAGTATTTTAATACCAATATTCAAATATTTTACAACTCTGCCCTTAAATTCACCAACTTGACCTACTTTCCTAACACTTTCTACAATTCTAGTTTCTACCCAAAAATGTGTATCTATACAATAGTATCGTTCACACAATAAATGTTAAGCTGGCATATTTATTGCTATATATTATGTTCTATACTATAACTATAACTGCAATTTTCTGAATCTAAAATAAATTATTTCCCAACAATATATTTAAAAAGTTGTTTTTTAAAGTTGCATCCAAAGCCAGCTCGAGTACAAATAATGCACTAGTCAAAATCCAATTTTGCCACTTTTAAAATTAAAAAAAGCCATACATTTTTTTCGTAAAGGAGTTTGTATACTCTTACAAAATACTTTTTTAAAAACATATAGGCCAAAAAAACGTCCAGCTATTCGACCCAACTCTCCAAATAACCAAAAAATGCAGTTCTTACGAAAGTGCCGCTCTAAACTAGCGCCTAGCTCGGCCCTGGTTGCATAACTATTCTAGGTTGTGCATAGATAATAATTATAAATAAATAATTAAAGAAAATCCTAATTTATTTTAAACAAATTTTACTGAAATTAATGCGAACTACATAAAAATAAAAATGTTCTCTCACTGTTATAAATTATAAACAATTATTACGTTACTGGTTCGTTCTGTTTTACTGTAGATCATATGCAGGCCATCCAGTGTAATATTAAATACTCCTATCGTATATGTATCATATTATCATATAGATATACGATCGTACAATTATATATAATGATATTATGTTTGATATTAATTTATTAATGAAAAACAAAATATGTAGTTATAAGATATAATCAATCGTTTAACAGAATATATTTTTCATTACTATTTTGACTAATGGAGGCAATTAAAACCAAAACGAGTAAATGATAATAACTTCTATGATAATAAATATTATACAATGAGAAATTGTCAAACCCAAAATAATCGTATCGTATCCTATCAGTGAATGTATACAATATATTATATGCAGTGTCAAAAAATATAATAGGTAGGTACCTATATATGCGTACCTGTTAATGTTTTCGTAATCTTTATACTTATATATCTCTTTTTATTTATTTATTTTACCTTCAAATGATAGTTGTTTTTAAATTTACGGCGTATTTATATTTATTTTAATATAGTGTTAATGCAATTTTAACGTCTGTAGATTAGTGAAGTCGATTAATATAATTAATTATCGTCTGATAAATTATAGTAAAAACATCTTGGAGGTCATATAAAGACACACATTATATCATATTCGATTAATTCATAAAATAGTACACCTACGAGACAAAATAGTATAGTATAATCTAATAATACGCGTCGACTAATGACTTTCATAACACTATACTTAGGTAGACAATTAATGAACAATAATCATTGTTGGTTTTAAAATTTAAATGAGTATAAAAAATATATGTTAAACGTCTAGGTGATAATGTTAGAAAACATTTCCTGTATAAATGAATATTAGTAAAACAGTATAAGTGAACTTTTAATCATTCTTCTTTTTTCAACATATTGGTAGGTACCTATATTATTAATAATAAATATATTTAAAAAAATATCATAAATATGTACGAGTAGGTATTTTAATATGGAAAAATAATAGATTGAGACACCAGATACTTTGTAATAATTTAAAACTTTTAACAAATTTCAATTTCAATAACCCAGATAATTGTTGTAGATATAATAAAAAACAAAGAACAGCCAACGATAATTGTAGGTATACTGAATGCAACTATAAAATAGAAGTTGAATTTCAAACGAAAATTTAAGAGCATACAAAAAGTTGGGTAATAGAGTAATTGAAAATAAAAATAAAAATCATGCTTTTAAAAGAATAGGGTGCCTTTACAATCAGTTAATCCTTATAAACGTTTATGACTCATTTATAGACCGGTTAAGTTAGGCATATATTATAATATATGTGTTACACGTCACAGCTGCAGAGTTAAATCGTAATATAAATATATTATTGTTCAAAAAAGTGTATTATAAGATTCAACGTACAATATTTTTATTCGATGTAGAACCGTTTCATTTTTCAAATTTTTGTTCATTACCTTGCTTAAAAATGTCATTTTAACCTTAAAACGTACTTAAAAATATTGAATTTAGAACCTTTCAAAGCAAGTGTAAATTATATAAAAAAAACATATAAATAATATTAATGATAAAAAAAACACCACCTATCAAATCATTACCGGTAGTCTTACGATGATCAAGTGAGTTTTTATATTATTTTCAAATTGTTTTTCTCCTATCGGGGCCGGCCGCATCATCTCCCCGTTGCGTAGTCGGTGCATGTCGCGTCCAAATCGTCTTCAGCGAGACGGATCCATCGCACTATCCTCTCTTCTAATCTATTGTTGTCGGGCACTGATTCGGCTTCGGCATAATATATTTATATACATACACACGACCTTGATGCAAATAAACCTTCGGTCGTGTATATTTTCACTGCCAATACCCTCAGAAAGTCAGAACTACGATGCAGAAATAACATGCACAGGGAATACTACAGAAATATAGACAGATTTACTGATCTTTTAGTGGACGACGGTAACTACAAAATTATAAGAATTTGATTATTATATATTATTGTTAATTTGAACAGTCTGTGTTACATTTTTATCGCTTTCATGCGGTAAAGCAGTGTTTTAGTGACATTTGATTTTAAAATTACGTTTAGTGTAATAATCAAATTTACCGAAAAATAATAAATATTCTTTCTTAAGAACTGTTTTTTTTAGTTACTGTCTTTACCATTACTCGGGTGACGGATAACTGCAGCAGTAATCGGAATGATTTATTTTTAAAACTTTTGGTGTAATAAATAATTTAGTATAATACACGTTTTTCAAATTAAAATGGATTATATTTTGCTATAGAAAGACAAATAATTGCAGACGACGATAAATTTTACGAGAAATATCACAACGTAATACCGCAAATTGTAATGAAAGTCAATATGTGCAAGCTCTGCGAAGAACTGTCCAAAAATTACAATTTTTAATTTTAAGTTTAAGTTTAGATTTTAGAGGTTCTATTTTTTTATTCGACAGATTAAACAGATTAGAGAGGGACTTGCCTATATAATATATATTGCCAACTACAAAAAATTACACTTTAAAATTTTCCCAAAACTTATAGTAAATACTAGATTCATATATTCTCTTTTCAAAACATATATATAATATAAACTAATTTATACAAATATACAATTAATTTAATATAGCTGTTTAATTATCTTTTCTAATAATATTTACAATTAACAACGATTGTGATTAAAATAATAGAAAAATGATAATTTTGGCCTTTATGGGTTTCTAAAAGCAGTTCTAGAATAATTACCATTTTAGGGGTACAATTTCATAACTGAAAATACCTCACAAAATGTTCCTATATATGTGATTACGATGTAAGACCACGATAATTATTTTCAAAAGACAAAAACATTTAATACTGAATAGTATATAATATTTTAAGTTGCGTTATTTCTTGAAAAAATATGTTTTCTAGAGCTGTTATTATATTGTATGTATATTATATAATATTGTTTTTAAAATTGACGTTACTTTGTAGAAATGGTCGTGCTATAATGTGATATAATATCACCAATGATTCACCATAAAATACTGAAAAATAACCTAGAGATTGGTCTTGGTTATGGAAAAAATATTTTTGTAGTATATCACGATAATAATATATTACCCAACAGAATAAAAACGTTTAAATAATAACCATGTGATCCCAACACGTATATCTTGTACACAAAGTCAAAAGGTTTAAGATTACTGTGTATGTTCGATTAACTATAAACATTTATATAACACAAATAATAATTAATATACATAATATAATATTATGTACTATTATATTATAAAGTTTACAAAAATATATTTATTCTGAATAGTGAATAATATTATTCGCAAGTAGAAGGCGAAGTTCATATTTGAAAAATAATATGTACTTTAAAAGTATATATATTGCTGAGATTATAAAGAAAGCTCTAACAATTTTACATATTATATACGTACTTATTATCTAATAATTTAAATTCATAGCCCCCCTCCAACAAACTAATTTTTTTAACATGGAAAACTATTCTTAAGAGGATGTAGCATCCGCATTTGTTGTCTCTGTATAATCAATTGATAAAATACTAAATTTACGTTCAGTTATCACAACTTCGTCATTTCTAATATTGGAGTAAATTGACCAAATTACCAAATCTATATAATCATTATCTATGTTATAATAGAGCCTTTTTTAAATTTGAATTTCAAAGAGAAATATACCAATCTATTGAAATTATTGGAATTTAAAAATAGCTGTATCTCTTTACAAAATTAAAATTTCAAAAAATGGCATTGCTACAGTATATAGATAATATGAACTCGTCTATACATTTAATAATAAGTAAATTTACTTAAATATTAGAAATATAAACTAAGACAGTATGGACTGGAAACGACGGATTAATACGTGCGGACAAATTGTTACCTACGGTAAATATCAAGGTGAGGGAATCTATGAGATTAAAACGCCGCCTAATTTTTTGTTTTGACAACATATTCATACGCAGACTACATTATGTATGTGTGGTATGGCATATGCTCGCTAGGATCGCATGATAGATTATCGTTTAGATCCCCCCCCCCCACTTACTAATTCACCGTAACAAAATGTAATCGCCCCCACCCGCCTTTCTTGTCGTTTAAAATCCATAGTATCATAGTTCGTGATTAGAAATGAAGAAGTTGTGATACGAATTCTGGTCGTCAATTTCGTATATTATCAGCTGATTAGACGGTAATCACAAATGCGAGTACTACGTCCTCGTCCTCTTAATAAATAATGTCTAGTTCAAAGTTAATAAGCCCTCTTATATGAAATATAATTTAATCCATATTTTAGATGTGAATATGTTTAGTATAGCTAAATTTCTTAACTTAAAACTGATGAATATTTAAAACCACCCATAATAGATATTTTATAATATAGAATACTATATAGATATTAATATATTATAGATAATATATAATAATATTATTATAGTTTCAAGTCTGAAGTCAAATGTCCTGTCATAAAATATAATATGACTGCTATATTCAATACATAATTCAATTATTATATGACACGTGTAATGTTAAATTATATATATATATATATATATATATATATATATATATACGAGTATAAAACATAAATATAAATTCGCTACTTGTTTATAAATCGCATGTACTGTAATTTAATATGAAATTCGTAATATATTGACCAAAACGAATTATCATAATATAATATATTCACGTGTTTAAATACCTCTATGCAAAAGTATATGTAAATCTTACTATACAACCGTTTAAAAACGTGTTCGAAATAATCATTTGACTCAATAGTAATTATTATTATTATACTCCAGCTAAATTAATGTATTATAAATTAAACTGCGTTGTATGTATCTATATATATATTATATAGTGTGTGGGAATTTTAAAATTTCTTTTTCTCCGATGATTTAAAATCATCAGGGGCATAAATTAATTTTAGTAATAAATAATATTTATAATAATTAATATTTTTTAATCATAATTATTGTTCAATAAGTAAAGATAAGTGAAGAAAATGCGAAAGATAGAATTAAATGGAAGTGTATAGGACTAGGGTGACCGACCCCAAATAGTTTTGTCAGAAGGGCAAAGAGAAGAAGATAATTATTGTTCAAATAAATTAAAATTAAATAATAATAAAAAATAAATTTAATTGTTTATAAATATTAGCCTAGTTTTTGTAAACAAATAAAGCATAATATTATAATACATAGTAGGTATTTAAAGTTAAATGTTGTATCGTTTTATAGAAATTTCAGTTGTTTAACTAAAAAAAATGTTGAATTCAATTTTATTATAATATATAATAAGTAGTAACATTAGGTTTAAGAAAAAATAGAACCGCTTTAGCCGCCCTCGAATACCTATAGGCTATAACTATATAATATATTACATAACTGAGACTTTCAAAAATGTGTTTCCTTTTTTCTATAGGTACGTAGAGGTATTTCAAGAATTCTATTTTATTTTTTATTTTTATCTAATAGACTAATCGTGTTTACACTGCACTCATAAACTATAATCGTGTTATATACCTACTGTGTTAAGTACATAATAAAATAGTACATTTATGATATATTATTATTATATACATTCGACGGCGTGTCCGTTAAAACAGCAAATGGGATTAAATATTAAAAATTAATGTGTCTGGCAAGCCAGACGGCGTTGAAACTATATATTCATCATATGTATTGTTCGATAAGACACCACGTGAATGGCCAAAAAACGACTATAATAATAAAAATAAATATTAATAATGAAAAATAAAAACCTTTTGAATATGTGAATTTTTGTTAACAAAAGTAATATATATTTAGATATATAGCTACGAAACATATGAACACACGCGAGTTAATTATTGTGGTAACTCCGAAAAGCGCTGTCCGAATGATGTATATTATGTATAGTTATTATATAGGTATATAATATACCCGTTGATTTATTTTTTTTTTTGGTTAGTTTTTGTTTTTTAGGAGTATATTTTTTAATTGTATTTTATAATAATAAATTAAAGTACTATGCATCGCTCATGATGATAGTAAGTATTATGACCCTGAAAATTTTTCAAATATTCACCATGTCCTGACTTCAAAATATTTAAAGAGAAAAAAATTATATTAGTAATCAAATAATTTATATAAAAAAAATAATAGTTTATAGTTTAACCTATCTTTAAACCAAATTAATTTTCAACGATATCGATCATAACAAGCAAATGAAAATATCAAATATTCTATACAACCTATTTCTAATATATATGATGGATATCTATTATATTAAAAGTATATCTAACAAATATACAAGTATAGAAGTTATAGTTATGATTTTCTTCAAAATAGTTTTCTCATTTTCATATCTTCGTATATTTAAATTAAAAAATTAAACCTATTACAAGATAAAAATATAGGGTAACTGCATTTTATTTTGAAAAAAAGAAAAATTACTGTTCGCCATTCTTTTTGTACGCGTAAAATTAACATTTAAAGCTGAATATTGGTATATATATATATATTATGCAGCTACATATATGTATTTCAACCATAAATACGAATGCTAATAAAAACTGTCTAACTTAGTATGACATTCAAAATCAAAAATGACTTACGTTATAATTTTTTGTTTTGAATTAAAATACCCGAATTATCGCATAATATGTATAATGTAAATTTTTCGTACTCTAATATAAAAATAAAATCTTTAGATATGATCTACTATAGCGTAAAAAGTTGGACGTTTTCTCAATTCTATAGATGTTTATTTAATATTTTAGTTCAATGGACGTATAGAATATTTTTTTTTATTTGTCTATATATTGTCTTAATATTATATCGAATAGGTACCTAGGTATTGGAAAAAAACCCTTATTTTATATAAATGATAAGCAATTCAATATTTGAAATTAAGATAAAAATATGGAAAGAAACAGAGAAATAATAAATAATCATCAAGTTATAATATATAAAAAGTAATTATAGTTTTTTGTAAGAATATATATAGTAAAAATTATATAGTATATTATATTAATAATATAGTATAAAATTAAATTTCAAAAAAAAAAAAATGTATAAAAATAAAATTCGTATTTTATTTTTAAAAATCACTCTGTATAATAAACATAGGTGCTGTGCTTTATTGTACTCATATATAGGTACGAACGCAAACGCATGTTGTCTCCTTACGCGGAGACACTAATGATTTATACGCATAATAAATAAGCTTCTATTAATGTAAACGCGAAAAAAACAAGAATGTTGCTCATGCGGTAACAAATTATATTCGTTTATAATTTTAAAATTCATTATAAACACCATCAGATATATCTAATGGGAAAAAAAAAATACTTATATAAACATTCCCATAGGACATGATTTTTCGAGATTAAATACGTAGTTACTATAATTTGTAAGTCCATATAACTAAACAAAACAATTTATTTTCATAAAATATTGTTTGTATGTTTTATAGGTATATAAAAACTCGATAGATTATACAAGTGTAAAAGGTATACAATAATTTTTTTTTTCACTCGAATAATAGCTAGTGTACAAAATAAATTAATGTAAATATACAGCTCTGTCCTTTATAAATATTGATAGTTTCTTTATATTAATAAGTATACTTCTAAATCTAATATTAGACGGTTTCCGAAATTTCTGGATGATAAAAGGGATTCCAGATGTTAAAAATTGTCATTATTTAAAAATACTCATAAACTTTTTGACAATGTTTAATCAGATAGATTCGTTAAAAACATATATTTATCACTGTCAAACGGATGAACATGTCAACTCTCCAAGTTTTATTTTGGTACACGTCATGATGTCACAAGTTTTCTTTAAAAAAAAATGTTTTTAAATATCAAATATCCAAAAATATACACTTAATATAGGTAATGTACTTTTTACTATGTAGGCCGTATTTACAAAAAATTGTTAAAATAACATTATTGTGATTTATTTGTGTACTATATATAGGTAGGTACGTACTACTTACATGCAAATCTATGGGCCTTAAAAGGCTTTAAAAAATAAAGATAATTAATGAACGAATTTCTTTTTTTCAGTGTTAATTTCTAAATTAATATAATAATAAGTTACATTTATTATAATTGACGAGTTAACTTTAAGTTAATTTTATAATTTATACAATAATATATAATATATATAAATTAAATACTGCGAAAAATTGATATTTTCTTAATATTATATAGATAATAATAATTCTTCTCGTTATATAAGTATTATGATATAAATTCATAACATGTAAATATTATTTGAAAAAATATCCGATACATAATTAAAATTTTTACGAACCTAATTTTAAACACCATTGTTATTGCTCTATAGAAAATTTGCAAGTTTCAGTATTAAATTTAATTATAAATTAACTTGTTTAGGTAGATATATATATATATTAACTATTTTACGTTAACAAAGTTAACGAAACTATTTTAGTTAACTTTTAACTTAACAATTTAAAAATATTTAAAATTATGCTTGTGTTAATACCATTTTTCGTGTAATCACGATATTTGTTTAAAAAAAAAAAAACGTTTACTTATTTTTAATTTTTATCAACTTAAGAATATTTTAGAAAGATGAAATATAAAATAAATTATAAAAAATAAAATTATCTAGCAAATGATGAAGACGATTTTTGATTTTAACACATTTTAAGAGCTGTTAAAAAATAAAAAATAAATCAATATTTTAACAACTCATACAACGTTCAATAATGCATATATTAAAATTCGGCTCGATCAGTCGCCA
Organism: Pemphigus obesinymphae; assembly: GCA_025469235.1. Classification (NCBI taxonomy): domain Eukaryota; kingdom Metazoa; phylum Arthropoda; class Insecta; order Hemiptera; family Aphididae; genus Pemphigus; species Pemphigus obesinymphae. The sequence goes on from JAIPRL010000382.1 coordinate 87,427, forward strand.
GATAATTTTGTTAGATATAATTTGTTATTTGTTTTGTATTTCTAACATGTTTATGAGTTGATAAAAATGAAAAATACTAATGCAAGTTTTTAATTGAAAAATGTCCGGTATGGCATCCTTATAACTTATTGATTTAACCAGTATATCTATACAAAAACTAATTAAACTGTGGCAGGTTCACCAATTTTTTGTCATCATTTATATTATGATTTAAACTCATAATATTCTTCTTAAATATAATTAATATGTACATATTTTGGAGCTTATAAGTTATATACAATGTTTTACGCTCAAAATCCAAAACTATATAAAATATTTTTCCATAGCAGATATCAAAACAATATACTTAATTTAATCATCTTGACTTGAAAATCGAAACGCGTCGGATAGAATCAAACTAAATTTGACCAATAAGCATGTTAATCATTAACATAATTTTGTTTTTATTTTTACGATATTCGCTCGTCTGATTTATTTTTATGACTGCTATTGATAATATAATAACACATTACAAATACTGGAATAATATCTATTATAAACTTATGATATTTTACTATGTAGTTATAGACACATAGAGTTAGGTATATATGATCTAGGACAATGAAATCTTCAAACAATCGCGTGTGTGCATATCAACAATCGGTATTCCAAGTGCGGACGATGGACAGCTCGAGATAGAAGCAGACGTAACAATTCTATCGCATCAATTTGAATGGAATTCAATTCGTAGGAAAATCCACATATAGATAGCTTATAAGGCCGATTTTACCTCCGAAGACCTTCCCTTCAAACGTATAGTTATGCCGTTCATATATATTATATATATAATATATGTATATTATATAAGTATATGCAAATACATAATCAGTCATTCGATCCTCAACCGCAATCCGTTGCAGTCTATTATTTACCAGCTTACCAGCTGAACTTGTTTTGATAAGGATTTAAAAGGATATATATATATTCACAAACTATATTTTCGTAGCCATTAAGAAGACTGTCGATTCTTACTAGGTATAAAAACTAATTATATTCGAGGCTCCAGGGTATGGTTATTAGTATTAATAATAAATAATCTCAATAAAATTTAATATTATTTTCTGATTATGACAATCCATTTGAAAAATAGACTCCGATTTTGAGACAACATAAGACCAATAATTTTTTTAGAAGGAAACTGCAAACATGAAATCTAAAAATATTTGAAATGTATATATATATATATATATATGTATATTATAAAAAAAAATAGTACCTATTACATTTTTTATTCTAAATTGGTTTTAATATTCACTTAAAATATACATAAATAAATATAGTCAAATGTAGTCAGCATTACATTGTTTCAATACATAAGTACATTATATAGAGTCTATACATTTAGAACCTAAAATATTGGATTTTTGGGTAAACCTCCATAATTGTTCGTAATCAATTAAAAATTTTATAAACAATATGTTCATTAATTTCTAGCAAATGGAAAAATTATATAATATATATTATGTTGTGCAGAAAAAATACAATTTGATTTCAAAAACATATTACTTTCAAACACGAGACACGACAATATAAAAGATATAAATATAATAGCAGTTCAAGCAGTGCAGGTAAAACAAAAAACTACTAAATCAGAGTGCAAGAACCATCATAATATAATATCTATACTATCTATTCTTGTGCCAGTTACTTTAGAAGTTATAATAAAATATGGTAAAAGAAATATATTATACAAATTAAATTTACATCAGTGGATATTACATAAGTTATTTACATACTATACACATTTTTAGATCTTTAAAAATGTTCGAATTATAATGTTGATGAATTTTCATTTAGAATTCACAATTTGGGATTAAATTTAATGTAGAATCGTTCAAAAAAGTTAAATGCTATTTTACCTGTACTGCTTATAGATGGTAGTTAGAATTCAAAAATTGATTATAATAATATAATTCGACTTACTGAAAAATATTTGATTTAATAACAATGACAATCACAGAGATTTACAACCAGTGGGCTATATTTGTTTCATCAATTACTATTTCTATATCGAGTTAATGAATACTTTCAATTAGAAGTATATTATAGCGAATGCAATCGTATATGTTGGAATTAAGTATAAGTTATGGATAATACGTTTAGAATTACAATATTTTTTTTTTATTGATTTTTAATTTATATACTACAAAACAATTATCGGCGTTAATTAAAAAACAATAACGAGACTAATATTAATGTATTGGATATATACGGCACTTTGATGACGGGAAAAAAAAATGTGTTATCGTGTTTCTTTCCTACTGCAGTTTTGACTCAAACAATTTTAATTTATCGACTTTTATCTACATAACTTGCCAAAGGCTGTCTAGAATGTAATGAATATAATTATTACAACATGTAAAATTAATTCAATGGCCAAAAATATTAATAGTTTTTTTAAATTTTTTTTTTTTTTTAGTGACATGGTCGTCGTACTTTTGTGATTCCGAAAAATATTATTCAAAATACTTGGTGTTATAGTGAGAAAGTAAAACAAAGCTCTGCGGGACACGATGGTCCGGGAAAACAGATAATCGATGGACAACGGTATCGTGTACGCATTTTAAATTTAAAAAAATTTACTTTTAACAACTTAATTTACATGAATTCTGATGACACTGTTGAGAATAAAAAATAATGTATTTAAATCTGAGATTTTATTTTGAAGTTTGCCATGTAGGCTAAAAACCACATATCAGTATACTAACTATAGAACCATCAACTATAATTTACTATTAAAAAAGCTCTTTACTCCGAAACGCCTACTCGACTCCTTCTACCCCAAAAAATGTATACAGACATAAAAATAAAAAAGCAATACATCATGTTAAAAGTAATATATTCCTCACTTTACTCAGAAACTAGAATTACATTATAATAGATACTAAAAAGAAAAAAACACATCTAACTTTTTTTTAATTCAAAAAATTTGTTTAAATATTAACCACAATAATAAGTTAACTTAACGGGAATATAAAATTAATTAACCACAAACTTACTTGTTAAAAAAATTATTAAGTTATACCCATATATATAGATACTTTAAAATGCAATATTTTACCAAAAAAAAGTAACTCGTTATTTAACATAATTAAAATGAACTGAAATTTTTTAACTCGTTATAATACTCAGACTTGTTTATAAAATATATAATGATCATTTTAGGTGCGTAATTAAATTTCTAAGCAATATTTTAATCGTATAATATGATGTGAATAATAAAATATTCAAAGGGTTTTCGGGGAAAAATATAGGTACCTATATTAGATATATCAATTTATTTTTCATTTACCTAATATAAAATACACCTAACTAAATGCACAATATAATATAATAATATCAATACCAATACTTATACCTATTTAACAGCATGATGTACAAAAATATACGAATAATAATCATAGTATCAGTGGTCTATAATTTCTAATTTTTGCATGCATAATATAGGTAAAAACCAATTTAAAAAGTATTTAAATTTTAAATTTTTAGATTTTTTTTTCAAAAATTTCGTATTTTCATTATAATCAAATCATTTTTTTTTTGAGTAGGTTATATTTTGCCCGGTTTTATACAAACAAACTCTACATCGCGTGTAAAATCACTTTCCACCGTGTTTGCCGATATTTGCAAATTGTATATATTATATACGTAAGAACTTGGGTGGTATTCCTAATACAGATTCAGATACTGTATTCAGGATATTTTTAAATACTTATTTTTGAATGTATTTAATACAGTATTTTAAATACTTTTTACAAGTATTCTAAATACAATATTCCGAATACTTTTTGAAGATTCAATCACATATTTAAAAATTATTTCATTACTTGTCCGTCAATGTAAATTGTATTTGTGTATACCTCAGTACATAATATTATCTAATTTTATTTTCAGCTATATTTAGTGAGACAATATAATGGTATTTTCCAATTTTAAATATGTTATAGTAAATAATGATAATTTTTATTGATGAAATAAATAGTAAGAAAGTACTGTATTTATTGATATTGATTAGGTACAGTATAGTTAATGATATGAGATCTGATATAAATATTGATATATTTATAGATATATAATACTTATTAATTATTAAAAAAAAAAATAGATTGTTTATCATGGTGAGTCATTGAGAGTAAAATGCTTCTTTATTAAGTTTTATAAAAATTAAATTACCTATTCACTTATTACTTAAAGGAATCACAGAATATTGAACTTTAATATTAAAATTTAGATATAATTTAATAATTAATGTGGAAGGTGGGTATTATCAATTGTATTCAATTACACGGAAATAAAAAAATTATCAAATTTAGGGAATACTGTTATATATAGTGTTCGAAATACCTCTGAAAAATATTTTACCCAAGTCTGATTATATTATACAGGTTAGGTTTTAGGAAAAAAAAAAATTTTTTCTGTCGATGTCGTCATAATATTTTTGCAGACATTTTTTTCGAAACGGACGTCCTTCGCGCGTTATATATATACACGTATATTATAATATTATATAATGACACTACACGTTCCGTGGTTAATGAGAAAAGTAACAAAGTCCCGGGAACCCGGGAAAAACGGCGGGCAAACGGAGAGGATTATCGAATTCATAGGCGTGACTACGGTGGCAGCAGAAGCAGCATATGCTGCCACTGCCATTTCAGAAAAACAGCCGGTCAACTACCTAAGAAAAATGAATTATATTTATATTTTATGCACCTACCAAATACTAACAGTATTTTAAAACATTCAAAATATGTATAAATTATATTTGTAATCTATAAAAGAAAATTTGTTCGATTGTACC